>JAZDSV010000073.1:0-53521 GCA_036784855.1 Aphelidium insulamus
CCCTTGTCAGTCTGGTCGGCTCCGAAGGTACCTGGTCCGAGATCGACATTGACGTCATGACCCGCACTGGCTACGCCAACAGCACTGTCCTGCGCGATGTGTCCAGTCTGATCAACTCGTATGTGGGCAGCATTGTCGAGCTAGCCACCGAGAACATGACGACAAATGTGGCACTGGTGCCGTTCGCGCGCAATGCCACACACCGCTTCGTGGAGGACTCGTCATGGGCCTTCTTGCTGGACAACTTTCAGCATACATTGCACCACACGTGGCACATTGCCCTGGCGATCGGCGCGCAGTCTCAGAGTGACATTCGCTCCAAGCAAGAGATGCTGATCACGTTCCTGGCGGTGGTGCTGTCGCTGCCCGCACTGTTGTGCTTGCTGCTGGTGGGTCCCACGCTGCTGGCTGTGTCTCGCGAGCGCAAAAAAGTTTTCGCCCTGTTCCGTCTGGTGCCCACCGAGTGTGCTGGTGAAATCGCCGCGCGGCACCGCATCGCGCGCTCCGAGCTGACGGAAAAGAGCGGCGGCGCCGACAACCGTTCCATAAAGACACTGAGCTCCAGCAACATTGCCGACGGCGACGGCGACCCCTCCATCAACGGGCACGACGTGTTCCTTGTACAGTTCAGCAAGAGCCCCGTCTGGATCAAGATGGGCATCATATACGTGGTCGCCCTGCTGGTCATGATAGCCATTGTGTGCTTGAATGTGGCCACCATTTTCTACGCGGGCAATACCGTGTTCGACCTGAGTGGTGGTGTGAGTCACAGCGCTCTGCGTGCCGCCTACCCCAACGAAATCTTGGCCCTGACGCAGGAGCTGGTTCGTGGCGATTCTTACATTCACAGCGACTTTGACGAACTGCGCAACATCATCACGGAGACTGTGGAATTTGTAGGTTTTTACCTTTACCTTTTTTTGGATGCATAAACTTACCATTACCCACAGGCCTACTACCTGCATCAGGGCATCATGTATGGCAACGAAACGTTTGAGCTGAATGGTGCAATTGGACGCAATGCTGAACAAGATGAACTGACATATGACCGCATCTGCCAGGGCGGTGAAGTGCACTGCCACAGCACGGACCAATTGTACGCGCAAGTTTTGCACCTGGCACAAATAATTGTTGCATTGGACGACTCGCAGCTCAGCTTCGAGAACAAAGACTACGTCAGCCTGAAGAACATTGTGCATGGCTCGCTGAACAATCGGCTGGCCACAATTACGCAGATGTTCCGCGACGAGATCAAACCAACTGCCGAAAACATTCTGCTCATCCAGTCGTGGCTGTTTGGCCTCAGTTTCCCGGTGGCAGTGCTGGAACTGGCACTGCTCTACTACATGCACAAGTCGCTGGAGCGCCACATTGACGGCACCAAGAAACTGCTGTCCATGGTACCCTTTGAGACTTCGGTCAAGATCAAGGAGGTGATTCAGTACATTCGTCGCGGAGCCCTTAGCCGCGACAGAAAGAAAACAGCGGCTGCCAAGAAGACGGACGACATTGAGAAGCAGCAAGATCTGGCGAATAAACCCAGCCGCTCTGCTGAATTGGACGATGAGACGGAGGACAATGTTGATGTCGGCGGTGATGGCGAGAAGCAACAGGACAAGGTGAATTTCGCCGATGCGGCTCCCCCAAACAGCCCGCCGCCTGTCCCGTCGAAAATGATTTCATTTGCCGACATGCCCGCCGATCCCTCCACCGCCACCAGCACGGCACCTGTGGCGCGAACGATTTCATTTGCCGACATTCCGGCCGATGCGACCGTCGCACGCACCTCTCAGGATGAAAAAGTGGGCAAGCTTGGCCGGCCCAATTTCAAGTTTGCCACGGGGCGTCCTCGCCTGGACTCTCAGACTGGTTCCGCTGGCAGTGTTCGGCGCACAGCCACTGTCACGGAAGACGAAGATGCCGTATAGGCGAATCAGTAATTGGGAGAGCTGACAAAAGTCCATAGCGGCCCCGGGGTACCAGCAACTACAAAAAATACAATAAAGGCTACAATTGTAGCACAGAACTTTACTTTTTATGCATAGTCACATTTACTTGCTCATAGTAACTGGCAGTTGCTCACTACAAATCGATCCAGATCATAGCAAGAACTCAAGAATGTGCATAGATATTCGCTTCCACAGGTAATATAGTTTACAGAATCTGTATGTACCACAATGTTGTAGCCCATTATCCTTGGACACACAATTGTAAGTTGAATGAGCCCGTTTGTACACACGCAGAGCAAGTTCCTACCAGGACTATTTTGAAACAGCTGCATATGTTGTCACTTTAGTACACCACATATTTATACCAACCTTTTGCGCTGTTTCACTTGCCGCAATGAGCGAATTCGAATTCGACGATTACGATGATGAATGGGACGCTGTGGCGCTGGAACAGTCCTTGGCCCAGTTTGACGCGCCGCCACCACCTGCACAAGATAAAGATGCATTGGCCACCAGTCGTCGGCCTCCGTACTACAGGCTCTGTGTGAAAGAGATTTCAATCATGCAGCATTGCACCACTTTCACAGCCACCAGACTGGCATTGGGCATTGATACGGAGAATGGTACAGACATATCAACTGACTCCGAGTTCAGTGTCGAGCTTTGTGGTGGCTGGGCGGCCACGCGTCTAACTGCCGGTACATTTGCCGTTTCATCCACGCACTGTTTACCAGCTGACTGATTCATCATCCCAAAACACTCAGGCATGATTGTCCATGTGAGTGGCAAGACCGGCAATGGAGACCAACGGCAGCTGATCGTGGACGACAGCGACGGTTTCATTATTGTTCATCCGGATACGTTGGTGTCGAGCACGCAAGTAGCGGATAGTTTTGCGTGTCTTCGTCGCTCGGTGCTGTCCACTCGGCTTAAAGGCCCCGGTGAACAAAACATCCATCTCCTATTCGGGTCGCTTTTGCATGAAATATTCCAGGCTTCGCTACTGGAAAACGATTTCTCTGACGACTTTTTCGCCAAGTGCATTGATCAGCTTGTGTGCGGCAGCATTGAGACCGTATACGTAGTTGGCGAAACAGAGTCGTCCGTGAAAGCCCACTTGATGGAGGCGGCTCGCAATTTTCGATTATTCCAAGGCAAATACCTCAGCGAATATCCCAAGGTGTTAATCTTCTTCATCTTATCAACTTTGCTGATGTTGTATTGTAAGGACTGCGGCGAGGTGTCTGTTCACCGCTCATTTAACGGGAAGGCAAAGCACACTCAATGCATTTCCAAAGTGCTGGACATTGAGGAAAACATTTGGAGTCCCATGTATGGCTTAAAGGGTATGTGATTTGTTTGGCGGCAGAATCTGAAAAATATTCTTAACATCGTAGGCAAAATTGACGTCAGTGTGCAAACGGCGTTTGAAGGCGATGGTAATCGCTTGCTGGCCAAAGTTGTTCCTCTGGAACTCAAGACCGGAAAAAGCACTCAAAACATTTCTCATCGGGCGCAGACGGCGCTCTACACACTCATGATGACTGATCGCTACTGTATGCCATAAGTGTCCATTGGTTTCCATTGGTTTATCGACTAACGATAAATAGCTGTTCCAGTCGATCATGGACTGCTATACTATTGCAAGACAGGTGACGTTATACGGGTGCCAGCTATGCCTGATGAAGTACGAGCACTGTTGATTAGTCGAAATGAGATGGCAACATACATTGAAAGCAAAACGGCTCTCCCGCCAGTACTGCAGAGCATACATACGTGTCGGCGCTGTTCACTACTTGATTCGTGCATGACAATTCACAAGGTATGATTATTTGCGCCATCATATTCAAATTATAACCATATGTAGACATTCGAGAATGGCACGGCCGAGTCTTCGGGGCTGGGCGCTCTATTTGACGCCAAGACGGACTTCATCGAGACAAAACAATCAGCGTTCATCACCCACTGGCTGTCTCTAATTGATATGGAAGAAGAAGTAATGGGCGCCAGTCAACTACGACAAATATGGACACACAGTAGTGTACACCGCGCACGACAAGGAGCATGCTTCTCGCGAATGAGAGTTGTCGGCGAACAAGAAGCCACGCAGGGTGCCTCGCGCATCTGTTTGTTCCAGTACCGGATGGAACCAGAGAATGGCGTGTTAATCGACGGCCGGGAGTTGACGAGATATAGCATAGTAGCTGGCGATTCCATAGTTATCTCCAGCGAAGACGGCGACGTCGCAGTAGCTATCGGTTTCGTGACGCAAATCGGTCCAGACCATATTGTAATTGGGACCGATCATCGGCTGGTTGGCAAGCGAGAAAGGGGTTTTAAGTTTGATGCTGAGCAGTGGCAAGATTATGATGGGCTTGTGCATTTTTCCTCACGGAAGGAAAAGGCACTGAAGAAGTATACTACCCCGGCTTTGTATAGGATCGACAAGAATGCCATGTTCTCTGGACTTGGCCTGTCCCGTTTCAACATTTTGAATTTGTTTTCCGAACAATCGGGTGTCAGCAAACTCCGTGAACTGATCGTGGACCTGCGACAGCCAAAGTTTTTAGACAACGAGCACCACTTTGATGCAATGAATGATGAACAGCGGGCCAAAATTAATGGCGTACTCTCCCAAATGAATCTTAACAGCGATCAATCCACTGCTGTTGAAAAGATTCTTGGAGGTAAGCTGCTTTGATGTATTCATTTGCATCATCTCTAACTACCGCAGCGCAGGATTATGCGTTATTGTTTGGCATGCCAGGTATATACACTATTATTTGAATATTTGCTTTAACATTACGCAGGAACCGGGAAGACAGCAACTATCGCTGCCATAGTTGCTGCGCTATCTGCATTAGGAAAATCCGTTTTGATCACTTCGTACACACATTCCGCTGTCGACAACATATTAATGAAGGTTGCCGCGCATGGAGTTTCGTTTTTGCGCCTTGGAAATATGGATCGGGTAAGGAGTTATGAGTTTTACAGAAATGTTGTGACATCTAGATACATTCCGATATGCGCCCCTACACAATAGGCGGCCAAGAGTCACCCGTTGATTCCGTGTATAAACTGGAGCAGTTGCTAAATCGTATCAGTGTATTTGGAACAACCTGCCTAGGCGTTAATCAGTACGTTGCGTCACTCTATTACTTCATCTGACTCTGAAGTGCGCTGCTGGGTAAACGCAGATTTGATTATTGTATCGTGGATGAGGCCTCGCAGATTACGCTTCCAATATGCCTCGGCCCGCTGGCTCTCGCAGAGACATTTGTTCTCGTGGGGGATCATAATCAGCTACCTCCCGTGGTGAGTTGTCTCATCCTGCTACTTTGATCGATTTCACAAGATAGGTTCTCAGCGCACAAGCTCGTGCTGCTGGATACGACGTGAGCCTTTTCAAGCTGTTGTCGACTGCCCATCCAGGGGCAGTTGTAAGCTTGCGAATGCAGTATCGAATGAACAACGCAGTCATGTCCTTGGCCAACGAGCTGTTTTATGACAATCGGTTGCAATGTGGGTCTGAAGTTATCAAGACACTACAACTTTCTGTTCGTCCAACTATCCAAACATTTTGTTGGCAGGTTCCACTCACTGACTCTGGGTACGTGTCACAGCTTACATTTCGTCAAGTGTAACATGCAGCAAATCCATTGTGTTCTACGACACAGATGCGTGCAAGGCTACAGAATCCAAAGTTGGTGATCGCATTCAAAACGAGGCCGAAGTTGTCATTGTTACTCAGGTTTTTTTACCATTCGCTATTCTGTACCTTAACCATATATACAGATTGTGAAGTACCTTGCTCAGAGTCAGGTAGCTGAAAGCGACATTGGCGTCATATCTCAGTACCGATCACAGCTCCATTTGCTCTCCGAGAGTCTGAAGCTGCTTACGAAAGTGGAACTACTGACAGTTGATCGCTTTCAAGGCCGTGATAAGCCCTGCATAGTCATATCTTTTGTGCGCTCCAACGACGATGGTCAGGTATGCTGAAAGTTATTGATTAAAAAAATCATTTCATCACATATACATAATAGGTTGGAGACCTGCTACAGGACTGGAGGCGGCTAAACGTTGCACTGACGAGAGCCAAATGCAAACTCATCATGGTCGGATCAAGGCGGACATTGGCCAGCAACCAGTTGTACGCCACAATGTTTTCCGCGCTGGATAGAACCGGATCTGTATGTGAGCGACGCTTAATCTATCAATTAAATTTCAGGTTTTTGCATGGAGTGAAACGGCAATTGAAGCGGGCAATGAGAAGGAGAATGTACACCACAGCCCGTTGCAGGATAGGCGACATGCGAAGAAAGTACGCGCCTCGGTGGACCGGATCCTGGCTAGCAAGGAAAATATATCTAACTAATCTCTTATCTATTCTATAACTATATCTAGCGAATCTATATCTGAGCAACCAGAAACGCGCACCCGGCAAATATGAACGTTTTACTTTGACGTTTTACTTTGACAAAAAAGGATAAAATAGGAAATCCGGTATTTGAAAAATAAATCGTATGCAGTTGCCGTACTTTCCGACAGAATATGCAACGATGTTATGCTTTCGTCGAAAGTAACCTCAGGGGGACAGGTCAAGGTATATAGTATCCAGGATGGGCCTATAATGACCTGAGCTGTCCAAATGGTAACAACACACATGATTTGTATAACAAATATGGTGTAACACCATTATGATAATTTACTGCAATTTGCCACACTGCGTTACATGTTAAAGCGCGTTACATGTTTCAGTTGCGTGAGGCTGATTGGCTCATTGAAACCACTGTGTAACGTTCATTTCAAGCATAAAAGGTCGTATTTGAACACTGCAGTTTAAACATCATCAATGCTAAAACTGGCAACAATCATCGGGTTGCTCTTTCAGTTTGCAATTGCTTTCAAAGTGGAATATTGCCGCGAGAAAAAATGGGCCCCCACAGCGTGTAACAATTTGCAACACCATTACGCAGGACAACCGGCTTGCCACTCTGGAGATTATGCGCAATGGTACATCGTGGATCGACCGAACGGGAGCGAGCTGAAATACACCACGATTTCCCTTCACGGTTCCGGCCCTAACTGCAGCGACCAAAATTGTGAAACCGTCGTAGTCCTCACAGCAGGTGATGTGTGCTTCAAGAAAGGAAATCGCACGAGAGGTAGACCGCGAATGGGAACACCTGATTCACTGTACATTAAGCTGCCAAAGCTGGACCCTCAGTATGAAGGGCAATCATGGTATTTAATGGCAAATGGGCCAGTAACGATAACAGAAAAGCGTGGAAAGCGACCTCAATGGAGCTACGAGATTGTGAGTTATAAATTTGGCGATGTTGTTGCCTTTTCATGGTCAGGCTAACCTGTTAACGGCGCGGCCAAACTATAGCTTTCAATATAGTATACTATGTTGCCCAAATGCCAATACATAATGTAGAGAAGTGAACTGGATTGCGGCTATGTCTGCGCGGTTATGCATTTCCATTGTCAGCTGTTAAAAGTTAAATAGTAAGTAATTATTTATCAACAAGCAGAGTTGTTAACGTCCAGCTGGAAGAGCACAACAGTGGAACACAATTGTCGTGCTTAAATATGGCGCGATTGTAAAATTAATCCAACACAATAAATGGTCGCCTTGCCGCAGACGCCGATATTCACGGGCGCCTTTCCCGCCGCGGGTTGCGGTGCTGCCAGTGGCGTTGATGGTGGTGAAGACACGCGCGCCATAAGACTCGTGCGCCTGGTTGATGCTGGCAACGGCGACAAGGTGGGCGGCAATGCGTGTGCTTGTGCCTCGGCTCACTCTGTGCACCAGCAGGCCATGGAGATTGTAGTCGCGGGTGGCATTGTTGGCCATGGTGGCGATGCTGGTGCCGCGTCGCCGTCTGCCACGCTACTCATCTTGCACCGCTCGCTGGCCGATGTGCATTCGCTGCAGCGCCGCGTACGTCTTATCACAGAGATGTCGAGATGAGAGTATTAACTGCCATGCAGTTGATGTCGCGGTTCCCGGGGCGTGTGATGGATACCGCGCCGCTGTACACGTCCTCTTCTGCCTCCACGTCGTTGGCATTGTCCTCAAACCAGGCCGGCAGCGCTGAACAGCCACCAGCACCAGCAAAGCCGGCGCGCAACTTTTTCCAGTCGCTTTTATCACTGCATACATCTGCGCCCACTGCGGCCGCCTGTGCCCCCTCTGTATCTGCAACACAGCTCCCCGCGGACGCCTTGCCCAACACCGATGCTGTACACCGCTTGCTGTCGAAGCTGGTCGCGTCCCCGGGACTGTTTGCCGCCTCTGCCGACTTTTTCACCTTGCAGCCACACCGAGATGACCGCGTCGACAATACACTACACAACACTACATCATCATTCAGGCGACACGACGCACAGCAACACCATACACATCATTATCAACACCGCCCCGGCACACCGGCCAACGTGGCAGTGGCCACGCGGCGTTCCGTGGACGACTTTGACCTGGTCAAGGTGATTGGTCGCGGCTGCATGGGCAAGGTACTGCTGGCGCGCGACAAGCAGTCCGGCCGCCTGTTCGCCCTGAAGGCCATTAACAAGCACTGGGTGGCGTCGCACGGCCGCCAGGAGATCGAGCACACCAAGGCCGAGCAGCAGATCCTCGCGGCCCTCAGCGCCATCAACCATCCGTACCTGATGAAGCTGCACTGCTCGTTCCAGAGTGCCGAGAACCTGTTCCTAGTGCTGGACTATGTGGGCGGCGGGGACTTGGCCACGCAGCTGGCGCAGTGGAACCGGTTCTGTGAGACGCGCAGCCGGTTCTACTGCGCCGAGATGGTTCTTGGGATCAGAGAGCTGCACCGCCTGGGCATCATCTACCGCGACCTGAAGCCGGAGAATGTGCTGCTGGCGCCCAGTGGCCACATCAAGCTGACGGATTTCGGCCTGTCCAAGCAGTTCAAACTGTCGCACCGTGTCGACCATGGCCCGAACGTTTACGACGATGATGCAGCTGCCAGTGCCGACTGCATGGATGGCAATAACAGTTCGCCGTGTCGACACAGCAACAACCATAATAACAACAGGACGCGGACATTATGTCTGTATGGTGCATGTATGTATATATGTGTGTGTATATATGTATGTATGTGTGTGTATGTATGTATATATGTGTGTATGTGTATGTATGTATGTATGTATGTATGTATGTATGTATGTATGTATGTATGTATGTATGTATGTGTATGTATGTATGTATGTATGTGTGTGTGTGTGTGTGGTGTGTGTGTGTGTGTGTGTGTGTGTGTGTGTGTGTGTGTGTGTCTATAGTTGGATGTGTTTGTGTATGTTCGTGTGTATGTGTATGTATGTATGTGTATGTATGTGTATGTATGTATGTGTATGTATGTTTCTGTGTGTCTATAGTTGAAGAGCATTTTGCAATTTTGCTTATCAACAAACTGACCAATGCACAGACACCATTCTGGGCTGAGAACCATTCTGTAATGTATACGCGCATGCTGGAAGACGAGTTGGAATTCCCCGCCGATCTGGTTGGCCCGAGTGCGCAGAGTCTACTTAGCGGTGTACGATATCTCCGTGTTATGTATATCATAATATAGTATTCATATAAATGATGTAGATGCTCACGCGGTCACCACAACACCGACTCGGCTATGGTATGGACGGCGCGGTGCAGATAATGCAGCATGAATTCTTTGCGGCGCACATTTCCTGGGACGCTCTGCTCAGCGGGCAGGTGCAGCCGCCGTACGTGCCGCGGCTGCGCGGAGAAGCCGACCTGTCGCTGTTTGACGAGGAGTTTACTCGCCTTACTCCGCGACTAAGTGTCACCAAGCAGTGTGCGACCGCGGCTACTGCTGTGCCGACCAACGCGTTAACGAATACTGCGGCGCCACCCGGTTCAGGGTGTGGGTACGGCCAGTGTCCGTGCTCGGCCCTATCATCCAGCGTGCAAGAACAGTTCCGCGGCTACACGTTTGTCAGCGCCAGCGCCGACAAGCTGATGCAGCAGCACCACATGGCTCGCAATAACAAAATAACAACAGCGGGCGTAGATAATGGTGGCAGCAGTGTGGCCGCATCGGCATCACAAAGCGGCTGGTACAAGTACACCATGAAGAGGCGGCGGGGCAGCAGTGCGGCCGTGACAACACTGCCAGTGATCATGGACGAGATGCAGCAGACCGGCAATGGCGCCGGCAGCAGCGGGATGCAATCCACACCGCCCGGGCACGCCGACGTGCACATGGGCAGCAGTGTCGAGTCGCTGACGGAAGGATCGTCGCCCAATTGGCGCGGACTGAAATCTCGGCGTGACTGGGACGATTTGCTGGAGTTTGAAATGGAGGATGTGTGACTGTCCATTACATATGTACATGGTGTATGCTTATTGTGTGCACTGTATTGCATGACTAGAATGAAGCCTTCGAAGAGCGCCTCTCCTTTGACAGCGGCAAATAGTCGGCCGCCATGTCGGACAGATATGCAAACATCTTTTTGACAAAGCCGCCAAACTTGTTCTTTTGCCGCAGCTGTGCGCTGGGCGATTGCGGGTCTATAATTATGTGTGTGTTAGAGAACATATGTAATTTATATGTATGTAAATGTATATGTACAAACCATTTATGGGAAGAGTGTTGTCACTGGCACCCAGCGAGACAAAGAACAGAAACGGCACCATCCACACGCACAAACCAAAGAAGGCCGCCACCTCACCGAAGCGGAATACATGATGCGTAGTAAAGTGCGAGAACCACAAAAAGTGATCCACCAGCACCAGGCCTATGGTTAATACGTGTATCAGCTTTTATCTATATTAAACAAAAAAACCACGTACAACAGCTGAGAATAAATATCGGGTCCGTGAGCTGGATGAAGGGGAACCCGGAGAGCAGTAGGCTGTACACCACGTGGCACAGCAGCGAGAATAGCGTCAGTGTGAACGGCATTGTGGACTCGAGCAGCAAGAGTGCCGCATGCATTGCAATTACCCCCTACAGAGCGTGGCATGAGTACCGTCCCTGATGCCGATATAGACACACTCTCGGCCCGTACACACCATTATGACCCGGGTGATGAACCGCTTGGCCAGCACGGTGTACTCTTCCACCATCTCGGCCAGATAGTACAACCCGCATGCTGGCAGAGTTTATGAGAATACATACGCGCCCATACACACATAGTAAGCACGCCGGCATACCCAGGCACAAGGTTCCAAACAGGGCACCAACAGCACTGCCGAGCCACACGAGCGCCGTCAGAGCCAGCGCCATTGCGAGAGATTGTTCAGATGTTCAGCTGTTTCCCAGGCTTATCCGAGATCAGAGTTCTGGTCAACTGAGATGCCTGGGCTCTGGTCTTTGATTAGACTGGGAACGCGTTCTCTGGTCTGAGAGTGTCTGGTCCGAGTCAATCACAGACAGCGCTCATGGCTCCGCCAGATCATATCAGCATAGGAAGCCTAGCGCCATTCAAAGTGTTGATTCATTGACTAGCCATTAAACGCATCTAACCAGTCAGTCATGACGTTATAGTGTTCGGAGCACACAATCGGCACACTAGTAGATGGACCATACGGGTAAACCACGAACATTACGGGCACAGTCGGGCGTGATCAATTGTTGGCGCAGTGTGTGATTGTTCTTGGCAGTCGTACAGTGATGGATTAGTGTTGTTGTTAATGGAGCTGGACGGGGCGGATCGCGACGCCTCTGACGGCAGAGAGCGAACCGAAGCACCGATATCTGGAAACCGAACGCAACCGCAACGTGTTTGGACCATAGCGCCATTCAAATAGTGTGTAAATATATTTTTCCTTTGCAGCGGAGGCGCAGCCAGAAGATTCGATTGTCGCGCGCCTCGATTACATCTTCTTGTCTTTGCTGGCTTTGCTTCTCGCACACCTTCCTGCATCGCCAGTCCAAATGTCGCAGTCTGGCAATGCGGCTGCGTCTGCACGCAACGTGCGCCGCCCATTTCTCTTTGAAATCGCGTGGGAGGTGGCCAACAAGGGCACGTATGGTGTCTTGATGGCACGCGCACACACACATACACGTACTCACACCCCTTCTGTGCAGTGGGTGGCATCTACACCGTGATCAAGACCAAAGTGCCGGTGACGGTGGATGAGTATGGCCACGACCGGTTCTGTCTGCTGGGGCCGTTGTCGCGCAAGTCCGCCCAGATGGAAGTGGAGCAGACCGAGCCCACCAACCCCTACATCAAGGCCTCCATCGAGTCGATGCGCCAGCACGGTCAGTATAGATGTGATTATATAGTAGTGTACTCGTTATATTTGATTATATACATCTTGTATATTGATACCTCTTGCAGGCGTGCAAGTGCTGTATGGCAAGTGGCTTATTGAGAGCGCGCCATACGTGCTTCTATTCGATGTGGGCGCCATGATGCATCGCTGTGCCGAGTGGCAGGGCGATCTGTGGAACAAGGCTGGCATCCCATCGCCTGATCAGGATGGTGACATGCGTGAAGCCATCATTTTCGGTTATCTTGTCGCGTGGTTTCTCGGAGAGGTGTGTTTACTATTGTGTTCATTTGTACATTATCCAGCCATAGTTATCCACACCATGCATATATATATATATATATATATATATACAACTATATGCTAACCATCAGTTTGCGCACCGCAATAAGAAACAAGCAATTGTGGCACACTTTCACGAGTGGATGGCGTCAGTGGGTTTGGTGCTGGCACACAAGCGCAACCTGGACATTGCCACCATATTCACCACGCACGCCACACTGCTTGGCCGCTATTTGTGTGCCGGCAGCGTGGATTTCTACAACAGCATGCACCGCTTCGATGTCGATTATGAGGCGGGCCGGCGTGGTATCTATCACCGCTACTGTCTGGAGCGGGCGGCAGCGCACTGCGCGGACGTGTTTACCACTGTCAGCCACATCACTGCCTACGAGGCCGAGAACCTGCTCAAGCGCAAGGCTGATGGTGTTCTCCCCAACGGTCTGAATGTTGTCAAGTTCAGGCAAGTTTAATTAATTCAATCAGTTAACGTTAACTTCTTTAACTTCATTAACAGCGCCATGCACGAATTCCAAAACTTGCACGCACAGCACAAGCAGAAAATTCACGATTTTGTTCGCGGACACTTTTACGGCCACTACAATTTTGAGCTGGACAACACGTTGTACTTCTTTACTGCTGGCCGGTACGAGTACCGCAACAAGGGTGTCGACATGTTTATCGAGAGTCTTGCCCGTATGTGCAATGTAGCTTCTTCTTGCTTGTGTAAAATATTCTTTTCTGTAGGACTTAATCAGGCGCTGAAGCGTTTTAATTCGCCCATCACTGTGGTGGTGTTCATCATTATGCCGGCTGCAAATCACAGCGTGTCGGTGGAGGCGCTCAAAGGCCAGGCGGTGATGAAGCAGCTGCGTGAGACCGTGCACGAGGTGCAGCAAAATGTCGGCAAGCGTGTCTTTGAAGCCTGTGCCCGGTACGTACTATTATATGTCACAGGTGTATTAACAATCTTTTTCCCGCAGTGGAAATATGCCAGTGAGCTCCGACATGATCACGGAGGAAGAATTTGTGCTGCTGAAGCGACAAATCTACAATCTGCGCCGCGAAACACTGCCGCCGATTGTCACGCACAACATGGCCGATGACGGCAACGACCCGATCCTGAACCAGATCCGCCGTCTGGGCCTGTTCAACTACCCCGACGACCGTGTCAAGGTGATTTTCCACCCGGAATTCCTAAACAGCAGCAGCCCACTCTTTGGCCTGGACTATGAGGACTTTGTGCGCGGCTGCCATCTGGGCGTCTTTCCCAGTTACTATGAGCCCTGGTATGATGTATACATTCAACTAAATATATCTAACCTGTAGGGGATACACGCCGGCCGAGTGCACGGTGTTGGGCGTGCCGTCCATCACGACCAACTTGTCTGGGTTCGGCTGTTTCATGGAGGAGAACATTGAGAACCCGGCCGACTACGGCATCTACATCGTGGACCGCCGCATGAAGTCCGTCGAGGAGTCCATCCAGCAGCTGGCGGACGTGATGCTGTCGTTCTGCGCCAAGAGCCGTCGCCAGCGCATCAACCAGCGTAACCGCACCGAACGTCTGAGCGACATCCTGGACTGGAAGCGGATGGGACTGGAGTACGTGAAGGCGCGCCACTTGGCCATGCGCCGCCGCTACCCGGACGCCTTTGCCGCGGCAACTACGTCGGATGAGGCGTCGACTGCCATGGCCACGTCCAGCAGCGCGCAGTCACTCACTATCGCTGATGTGGCTCCACCAACTGTTGTGGTGGCTGAAGGCGAACCGCAGCACAAGGACGATGACGGCGACGACAGCAGTAATGACAAGCATGCGCGCAAGCCCACTGTGGACAGCGATGCGGCGTCGTTTGAGTTGCCCCCATCGGCGACGGCTGCAGGTGTCGGAACTACAGCAGCAGCAGCAGCAGATTCCACAGTCATGGCCGGCAAGCAGCAGCAGCAACAACAGCAACAACCGCACAGCAAGGTGGCACACCCGCTGAGCGCACCGTCGTCGCCGAAACTGCGCGCGATGCAACAAGAGAATGAGAAGGACATGCGCCAGCTGATGACCAGCCACGGCAACATCTCGGTGATCACCACGCCGCCCGGCCTGGACCAGGATGCCGAGACGGCGTCCATCGAGTCCACCAAGAAGGCCGAGGAGGCGCTGAGCGCCCTGCACATTGGGACGGCCTGAACAGTGCAGTGTCTCACACGGGATTTAAAAGCTTCTATAATATACTCTATGTCAGTATACTCTATATATTATCTAGTCCAACTTTTGAGGCAGAGCCGTGGCCACGACAAACTCGGCCATCTGCGCCGCCTTGAGCTGGATGCCGCGCTCTTTGCGTCGACGACCACGTACGTACTGCATCGCCTCGCCGTAGGTGCGCGGCAACATGCGCCTCACCGCGCAGTCAGTGTCGCCCTTGCCGCGGGCAAATGTAAAGTAAAACACATTGGTCACCTCCTTCTTGCCGGTGCGGATGTCCGACACCACCTCGGCCGTCACGCTTACCTGGAAAGTGGCGTGCGGCTCTCCCTCTGCGTACTCCACCTGCAATTGTGTTCCATAAAATAGAGTATACACACTTGTATAGATCTAATGGTACCTGAGAAGTGAGTTCCAGAATGGAACCGATGGGCACCGGCTTGCGAAAGGCAATCTCATCCAGGGCCACGGTCCACGGCCGCCCCTTGATGTACATCATGGCCACGGTGTAGCCGAGTTCAAACGCCTCCCGCATCAGGAACCCGCCAAAGATGGACGAGTGGATGTTGCGCTCCTGCGGATGACAGATCTTGACGGTCTGCAGCCGGGTCTGGTGCTCGAATGCCACGGTGGCCGGCACCAGTGCCGGGTTGATCTGGCCGCTGCTGTCCTCGTAGCTGATCTGTTCCAGGTACAGGTCGTGTATGATCTGGCGCTCCTCATCCGTTGGCGCCACTCTGCTCAAGTCTGTTTTGGCTGCCTCCAGCTTGTGTCTCTTGCTCTCTACGGATGGTGATTATATGGCGTTTATATTCACGTAGACTATATATATCATCCATAATCTACCTTCGCCCAGCTTGAAGAGTTGCTTCTCGCGCGGAGTGTCCAGAATCAGCGGCGATATGGCCACCGGTCCGAGAGTGTTTGGATCCCGCGCCACCATGGTGAACTTGCACAGACAGATGGGGGCCCAGGTGGTGCGGAGATGTGGGGCCAACTGCTCGCCACTCTCGTCAATCGGGGCGGGACTGCGCGGCTCCCCGCAACTCTCCACCCGCACAGTCACCTCCAAACTGGTGCGGCCGACGTATGTCACGTGTCCCGACAGTTTCAGGTCCAGATCGGGCCGGAGCGGATTGAGCAAGTCCATACGGTCCATGGATGCCGTGACAATTGTGAGTGGCAGTTCTCCCTCCCGCCCGTCGTGGCAGTGCCGATACGCAATGGACGCTGCCAGCGCGTCCAAGTCCTCCAACACCTTTCCCAGTCTATTATCAGTTAAAGGTTGCACTTCAATTATAGCTTATATACTCATCATAGAAACAAAAAAGCTTATACAAACTATAATTATACAGACTCATAACACTTGCCGAAGACCCCGAAAGAAGTTGACGTATTCCTCTCGCAGCTGCAGATCCGTGCGGAACGGGAGAACCACCTCGCAGTAGCTGTCACGCATGCGCTTGGCCACCGGCGTGTACGGCATAGCCGGCCGGTATATCTGCTGCAGCTCGGTGCGTGACCGGCGCTGACTGACGGGCGCGCCCTCCTTGTCCACCATGCCGATGGCGTAGCGCTCTCGCCACAGCAGATTCGTCAGCCGGGTGCGGTGTGTGTGTTGCCGGTCATCACCGCCGCCACCACTGCCACTGCCGCACTGTAGCGGTGACAGAGTGGTGCGCAGACCGCGGTGTCCCCGACTACTCCACAGAGGCCACCCTGATAGCGCCAAGTAGTGTTTATGGCGCAGTGCAAGCATGTTTGCAGTGTTGTTGTTTGTGGCAGTGCAAGTGTGTCACGTGAGAGATGCAATTGCTGTGTCTGCCGGGCGCCGTGCAGCTGGCTGCCACAGAGCGTGGTCACAGCGGTCGTCGTAGTCCTGATGTGCACATATCTGATGGCCTGGCACCGAGTATTCCACTGCTGGGACTGCATCCGCGCAAACTTCGGTCACCCAACGCCCCCAAGAGCCAAATCCACGCCAGATCAAGGTGCAGCCGAGTAAAGTTGCTGCGGTTAAACACTCGGGAGAATGTGCCTGAAGTAGAAACTCGGGCTAATCTAGAGCCAGAAACTTCTGCCACTGCCACTGCTGCAACTTCCACAATCAAGCCACCAAGCCCCGTATCCATAACAGTTAAACAGCCACCGGCACTCGACCACAGCGCAGCGCACATATCACCACTAGAGGCGACCGAGAGACAGTATGCCATGGACACCGGACGCTTTCTCGCCCACAGAATGTCCAGGCACGCTGCCACAACAGCGGAACGAGCGCAGGCCCTTCGTCTATACGCGCAACTACTCCCGTAATAGACGGCTGTGATGCTGTCATACGTTATGTACAATGCATACATAGTTACATATAATGTGGCAGCCATGATTATCCCTTTTCCGAACTCACCTGATCATTGAGAGCCAGATGGCGCGATATGATTGGCCGATGCGATCTTGCTGATCTTGATCTTGCTTGTGGATCGCCGAATCACAATGCGCGATCAATTCGCCTATTTAATCGGCTCCGATTCTGCGGCTCATTTCAGCTTCTCTCTTACTCTTACTCTCTGCTACTTGCTCACTCACATCTTTTGTTCTGCTATATTTTGAACCTGTCGAAAAGAAAGCACACTTATGACTCGTCTGCCGACTGTTCTCATTGCCGTTGCGTGTTCCATGCTGGTAGGCACTGGCATGGCATCAATGTCGGCCCCAAAACCGGGAGTCGCAACGACAACCGCCGATTCAAATCGCTGCACATCCGACGCCGACTGTCAAAAGACCGACAAGTACTCGCAGTGTTTCCAGGGCATGTGCTATCGAATGGGACTGGAGAACGATGGGTGTTCCAAGAGCACGCAGTGTTTCGGCAACATGGTCTGCCTGCCCAAGGCCGGGTTCAATGTATGCTATAAACGCAAGTACGTCAATGATAAGTGTACCTTCACCGAGGAGTGCATGGCGGGACACGTCTGCAAAGATTGCAAGTGCACCGTGAACTCTGATGGTCCTCCCGCCACCGCCGTCCCAGTCCAGTAATTATCATCACGGCGTGTCTTGATACTGTGATAAGTATTATAATAAATGTGTTTGCTTAAATATTGTATTTACAACTTATAACAAATTGTCCATACATTAACGGCATTAAGGCTGTTAACTATGCACAATTGACTGTATTGTCTGTATTGACACGGCGCGTGCGGCCATATCAACATGGTCATCAACGGCGACACCGCCAATGGCACCAGCACTGGAGACGACATGATGGTCTATTTGGATTATGCAGCAGCGGCTCTGTCCGATGCACGCGTTACTGATGCCTGGGCGCGTGATATGGCCGGCACGGTGTATGGCAACGCGCACTCTAGTGGCTCCACCGTCGCACGCAACACCGCCGCCATGGTTGCCAGTGTGCGCGCCATGGTGCTGCGCCACTTTAACACGGATGCGGAGCAGTACGACGTGGTGTTTTGCTCGTCGGCCACGCGCGCCCTGGCCGCGGTGGCTGATTTGTTCATGCCAGAGTGTGGTGATGGCCACTCCAAGCGCCGCCATCTCTGGCTGATGAAAGAGTGTCACACGTCCGTGTTGGGCATGCGCACGGTGGCACTTAGGCGCGGCTACGGCGTGACCCTGTTTGACCACATGGACGCGGTGGTGGCCAGTGATGATGGCGGCAATGAGAAGGAAAAGCAGAGCACATCACATCTGGTGGTGTGGCCGGCACAGTGCAATTTTAGTGGCAGGCGCTGGCCCCTGGACTGGGTGCGGCAGTGTCAGACGCGTGCGGCGTTCTACGCGTGTCTGGACGCCGCCTCCTACCTGTCCACCAGCCAGTTGTCGCTGCGACACTGCCCCGCCGACTTTGTAACGCTGTCCTTCTACAAGCTGTTTGGCTTTCCCACGGGCCTTGGTATGCATTGTCTGTTATCTATATATTTGCTCTCTATGTATACATCTCTTCATTTACTTTATGTATAGGCGCTCTACTGGTGCGCAAGGGTCGGGGCGATTTATTGCTGGCAGATCCATTGCATGTTGGCGGTGGCACTGTTGCTGGTTCGTCTACATAGCAATAACTTATCTATCCCGCTTTTCTTTTTCGTTTAATTTGTCTCCTTGCTTATTGTAAATATTCACCTTTCAAGGAATGACGTACGATGAGCCGTGGCAGCGGATGCGGCAGAGACACTTGCACCAACGACTGGAGTCGGGCACCCTGCCGTTTCTGGAGATACTCTATCTGCGCCATGCATTCCGCCTGTGGCCCAGCCTGCACGGAAGCTTTGCCGACATCTCGGCACGTACCTCTCAACTCATACGGCGCCTGTATCGCTCGCTGTCTGCGCTCCGGCACGGCCAAAACAACAGCGATAGTTCTGTGCTTGTCTGCGAGTTGTATCTGCATCCCAAACAGTTGGATGGCGATACACAATCATTCGCGCTAGACGCCTCGGGACTGCGCCACGGCCCCATACTCAACTTCAATTTACTGCGGCCCGATGGCTCCAGAGTTCCGGTGGCAGAGGTGGCGCAGCTGGCCAACTTTGTCGGCATACAGCTGCGGTACGGGACGTTCTGCAATCCGGGCGCGCTGCAGCGCCACTTTGGACTCTGCGCCGCTGATATCCGTGGTCGCGTCAGGCAGTACGGCGCCATCTGCTCTGCGGCTGAAGATGATGACTTGGACGATGACATAGATGTCGTCAACGACATCTATGATGGTGATAATGCGATGGACATGTGTTCTTCGAAAGCGCAGTACACAGTGCTGCCTGATGTAGAGCGGCTAGCGCTCACGTATAATGGTCCCCCGCCCTGGGAGTCGATTCGCGCATCACTGGGGGCCGGCACTACGGAGGCCGACGTTGATGCATTGGTTAAATTTGTCGATACGTATTTTGTGCAAAACACACTTGTCAAGCGGGATGAAAACACTCGGCAACTAGATGTCACTCAAAGGAAACATGCCACGCTGGCCTCTCTGTGCATCTACCCGATAAAGTCGTGCCATCGCATGGAGATTTGCACCGAGTGGCCAATTGACACCCACACCGGCTCCTTGGTGGGCGACCGGGAATGGGCGTTGGTGGCGACGCACGACTCAGTTACGGGCAGCCGTGCGCTCACTCAGAAACGACTGCCGCAGCTATGCACCATATATCCCGCGGTCAGACTGAACGGAACGAGATGCGTGGAGCTGCTGGTGTCTGCAGACGGCAACACCAATCTGACAGTTGATTGTGGCAATGTCACATCTGACTCATCGCCAAGATCCGTGCGAGTTTGTGGGCGACTGTAAGCATTCTTATTCAATGCACGTACATATGTGTAATGGCTTTGCAGAATGGAGAACTGCGCTTCTGTTTCGGCCAAGAGCTACAAATCCCCTCAATCTGAACAACGACAACAACAACTAGAAATGTTATCGGCCGATGAGTGGTTCAGCAGCGTTCTCGACATGCCAAACGTGCAGCTGGTGCGCAGAGATTATCATAGAACCCATGGTGTCGATGGTGTCAATAGCTTTGCCAACGAGTCGCCCTTTCTCGCCATAAATCAGGCCAGTTGCAACTTGGTTTGCCGTGTGGTCAGTTCCTGCACGCAGGTACTATATAATACGCAATCTGTATCTGTACATGTATGGAGAATGATAAATGCTTCACCGTACATCAAGAAGGCAGGCGATATTTCGGCGTTTATATATCGAGGCAACTTTGTCATTGACGGTGTGCCTGCTTTTGATGAGGACAGCTGGGATGTGGTGCAGATTGGCCGGCAGCTATTCAAGGTACAGTTTATACCTGACGTATATATGGATTAACGTTGCAGTGCACTGGTCCTTGTCTGCGGTGCCGAATGTTGGCTGTGGATCAGGAAAGTGGAGCGCCGAACGAGGCGGTATACCTCGCACTGGCCAGACACCGCCGTGATCATCGGGGACAAATTAGATTTGGTGTGCAGTTGCAGCACTTGCCCGACAGATCGTCGGCACCATTCGCCGTGCGTCCCGCAGATCCTTTCAAAGTTTTATCGCGCCGGGAACCTTGTTGATGTACATAAAGATTTATTGAAACTGTTTTCCAAGCATAACAATTTTATATGTATAGATCTATTTCTTCAAGGCAGCATGCGTGGCTGCCGAGTAAGCCCGCTGATACTCTTCGCTCTTCAGGTCTCTGAGCATATTTTGGACACCATTCTGTAGAAGTTTCACCACCGTGGTGTGTAATGGATTCCCAGCCAGCTTTAATTGGCCGGACGTTGCCAAGTTGGCACACTGATCTGACGGAATTAAATGGCCCATTACATATTCTCCTTCGTACTCAGAGTGGGTGGCAGCCATTCCAGTTTGTTGCCCTGCGCCAGAACAGCACTTAACTTTACCAGATTGCCAAACTCTGCCGGCAGCACCTTCAGCTTGTTGTTCCGTATCGATAGCTAAAATTTGATATAATTAATTTATCAGACAGGATGCCATGAAGTACCAGCTCCAGCTGTGTCAACTTTCCAATCTCGGGAAGCAGTGTCTCCATTCCATTGTCGGCCAGGTGGAGCGCTCGAAGCGTGGCTACAAAATTTCAATCAATCATTTATTACTAGTGTGTGGGTGAATGATACGCACTGAGAAAGCAGAAATTGGAGCGCAGAGACTTTATCTCGTTGCCACTGAGGTCCAGCACTTGCAGCACGGGACAAGAGCCAAACCCCTGGGGCAGCTCTTTCAATTTGTTCACACTAGGTCAGTTGTAATGAAGTAGTAAATAGGCACCACTGCAGCCACCTGCCTGCAAATAAGAATGCGCAATTTGGGCAGCTGACTGATGGCCAGTGGCAATGACTTCAAACTGTTGTTGAACAGTGTGAGCGACTCCAGGTTCTTCAGCTCGCCGATACAGTCTGGCAGCTCTGCGGGATATTATACTATGACATGAATAACCTCTCATGTACATATGCCGCCACCTTTCAGACTGTTGTTGCCCAGGTTGAGCCGCGTCAGGTGGATGCAGAATGCTGCCAGTGAGTGTTGAGTGCTTCTGGCTGTGCCACAACTACACTTACTAACCGATTTCATTCGACAGCACCTTGACTCCGCAGCCAAACAGGTCCAGCTCGCCGGAGCTCTTTTGGCGTGCCATCTTGACCAGCTCTTCGCCCGATTTGCCCATTTCCAGCGATTGATATGTGTAGTTGGTTTATCTATGTGACTATGCTGTTGATTGAAGTTTGGAAACAAGGCTAACAAAGAGTGCAGAGTGTATTATACAGCCGCGTGTACTGAAGAGCAGCATCTGTACATACACATGTACAATGTATGATCTGCTCTAAGATGCACATTTGCAGAGTACATAAGCTTTAACTACGCACGCATGGAGGTAAGCCAACCAGAGATGCAGCAGGTACATTTGGTTGACGTAAATACCCCTCAAGCATCATCATACGTACATGATCTCAGCCTGTTACGCAGCATTGTATTCAATAGATATGTATACATAGTGTATGCATGTTGACGGGCGCTGTATTAATAGAGACAGTGCATTTACTAACAGTTTACAAGCACTGTTTCAACCTGCATTCTGCATTGCACGAATGGCATACGGACAGAGCAATGGTCGCGGTAGGCGTGGCGGCGGGTTCGGCGGTGGTGCCGGAAACAGCTCCTACAGTCGCGGTGGTCGTGGCCGTGGTGGTGGTGGCAACACGAGATATGTGGCGGCACCGCGTAACCTGCCGTCCATGCCCGCAGAATCAGTGTCCAGCACATCGCTGGCACAGGACCCATTTGACGAGGTGATACGCGTGGATGCCATTGACGCCGCGCTTGGTGTGCCCATGATGACGGAGGGGAAGCGAGTGGGGTGGCTGGTCAACATGATGCCCGTATGTTCACACTGCACACTCCACCATTATACACTCACTTACACCGTGTAACATGCACAGACACTGCGACCGTCAGTGGAGTGGGAGAGTGGATGTGCGGCCGTAGACTTTTATTTTATCCAGGACGATGGTTCGCGCTTCAAGGCGAGCATTGTTGTGCAGCCATATTTCCTAGTTGCTTGCTCGGTAGGGTTCTCCGGCAGTGATTGTAATTATGCGCTTATGCACTTCATGCCAGCCTGGACGAGAACCTGATGTTGAAGAGTATTTGAGGCGCAAGTTTGGCGCAATGCTATGCAAACTTACGCGTGAATTCAAGGAAGATTTGGACCTGGTAAGTGCTGATGCAATTAGAATCCATATTGACTACGAAGCCAAATCACTTGCTTGGTCATCGTCGAACATATTTGAAGCTTTGCTTTCGAAACAGCGAGGACTTGTTGGAGGTGCGGCGATCGCTGATGCCGTCCATACGCAAGAACCAGAGCAGCGATCATTTGCGCAATGCCTACACCAACTTTTACGGTGACATGTAGGTTTATACAGCTAGAGATTATTAGCATTGATTAACTGGTACTACATAGTGATGCAGATGCAGATGAAGAACCGGTGGCTGGCGGCAAGAAGAGTAATTATGCGGACGGACTCGATTACATTGTCGACATTCGGGAATATGATGTTCCCTACTTGGCACGGGTCTGCATTGATCACGGTACGCGTAACAATTTCTACTCTCTCTGCATTGTACTTTCTCCATTGTATATACCATATGTTTTACTTTCGACTCTTACATGCGTAGAGTATCGCGTTGGACTGTGGTACACGGTGACGGAAGAGAATGGTTCGATTTCAGTGGAGCGCCTGTTGACCCGTATCTTGCCGGCAGATCCCGTGGTGCTGGCGTTTGACATTGAAACTGCCAAAGCGCCGCTCAAGTTTCCAGACGCCCAGGTGGATCCCATTATTATGATATCGTACATGGCCGATCGTCAGGTCTGATTCTGTTTATGAAGTCTATCCGGTGAAATGACCTATGTGCAGGGCTTCCTTATCTGCAACAGAGAAATTGTATCGGATGATATTGTCGACTTTGACTACTCGCCAAAGCCGGGAGAGTTTGACGGGCCGTTCATTGTGTTCAATGAACCTGATGAGAGCGCCTTGCTGCGACGATTCTTTGAGCATATTCGCCAGCTGCAGCCGTCCGTGTATGTCACTTACAACGGCGACTTCTTTGACTGGCCGTACGTCGAGACACGTGCCAAATTGTATGATATCGACATGCGGCTGGAGATTGGCGTGTGGCGCAACGAACAGGGTGAATACTCCAGCTCCTACGCCTCGCACATGGACTGTTTCAAGTGGGTCAAGCGTGACAGTTACCTTCCCGTGGGCAGTCAGGGACTGAAGGCGGTTACGAAATATAAGCTGGGATACGACCCGAAGGAGTTGGATCCCGAGTTGATGACTCGGTTTGCGGTGGAGTGTCCGCAAATCCTGGCCGACTACTCGGTATCCGATGCCGTGGCCACCTACTATCTGTACATGAAATATGTGCACCCGTTCGTCTTTTCTCTCTGCAACATTATCCCACTGGGACCCGATGATGTGCTGCGCAAAGGATCGGGAACTCTTTGCGAGATGTTGCTTATGGTGGGCATCAAATTGTGTGCTTCATTGATGTAACATCATCGTATAGGTAGAAGCATATAGTGCCAATATTATCATGCCGAACAAGCATGTGGACGCGAATGGCAAACTTTACGAAGGACATCTTCTTGACAGCGAGACATATGTGGGCGGCCACGTAGAAGCACTTGAGTCGGGCGTGTTTCGCAGTGATATCACGAGCAATTTTCGCTTGGATATCTCAGCATTTGACAAGGTTAAATTGCAGTCTGACTGACTGCTCGTAAAATCTAAACTTGTAGCTGCTGCTGGATCTGGACCGGGCAATCAAATTTTTCATCACAAAGGAAGAGCGCAAGTCTATGGATGATGTAGTGAACTTTGAGGAAGTAGGTGTCGTCACATTATATTGAGCATACCTAATGTTTGCAGGTTCGGGATCAAATAGCAGAACAGTTAACACACTTTTCAAAGAATCCCAATGGCGCGTACGAGCCGCTCATTTACCACTTGGACGTTGCCGCCATGTACCCAAATATTATCTTGACAAATCGATTGCAGCCACCGGCTCTTGTCGACGACGAAATGTGTGCCGCATGCGACTTTAACCGCCCGGGTGCTACTTGTCAACGGCGGATGCAGTGGTCATGGCGTGGGGAATATTTTCCTGCCGAGCGAAGCGAATACAACATGATTAAAAACCAGCTAGAGTCGGAGAAGTTTCCAGCGAAAATAGCTGGAGAGTCATCTCGCTCGTGGGCCCAACTGGCGCCCGGCGAACAAAACACACTGATCAACAAACGTTTGGGAGACTACAGCCGCAAGGTGTACAAAAAGATTCACGAGACCAAAGTGGAGAGCAGAGAGTCGATCGTGTGTCAGCGAGAAAATCCGTTCTACGTCGACACGGTGCGCAAGTTTCGTGACCGCCGCTACGAGTACAAAGGCAAGCTAAAAGATGCGAAGAAAAGTCTGGACGCGGCGGTGCGCCTGAACGACCCGACTGAAATCGACAGTGCACGCAAGATGACTGTGCTGTGGGATTCACTGCAACTGGCGCACAAGTGTATTCTCAACTCATTCTACGGCTACGTGATGCGCAAGGGGAGTCGGTGGTACTCGATGGAGATGGCAGGCATCGTGTGCCTCACCGGTGCCAACATCATTCGAATGGCGCGCGAGATTGTGGAGAAAATCGGCCGGCCACTCGAGCTGGACACGGACGGTATTTGGTGCATCTTGCCCCGAGGGTTCCCAGAGAACTTTGAAATTAAACTCAAGAACGGCGAGAGTATAGTGATGTCGTATCCGTGCGCCATGTTGAATCACCTGGTGCACGACCAGTTCACCAACGATCAATACCAGACGCTGGCTGATCCCGAAACGTTCGAGTATACAACCACGTCGGAGAACTCAATCTTTTTCGAGGTGGACGGACCGTACCGTGCCATGATACTGCCTGCGTCCAAGGAAGAGAATAAGCTGTTGAAGAAACGATATGCAGTATTTGACGAAAAGGGTCGACTGGCTGAATTAAAAGGGTTCGAGATCAAGCGCCGCGGCGAACTGAAAATAATCAAAGTATTCCAAGAAGAGGTTTTTGCGCAGTTTCTCGAAGGTTCGAACCTGGAGGAGTGCTATCAGGCAGTGGGCGGTGTGGCCAATCGTTGGCTGGACATTTTGTACACCAAAGGCGCCACCGTCAGTGATGAAGATCTGATGGAATACATTTCCGAGAACCGATCAATGTCCAAGACCCTTGAAGACTACGGCGCGCAAAAATCCACCTCAATTAGTACCGCAAAGCGGCTGGCCGAATTCCTGGGCGACCAAATGGTCAAGGATAAAGGGCTGGCGTGCAAGTTTATCATTGCACACAAGCCCGTAGACGCACCCGTCGCAGAACGGGCCATCCCCGTTGCTATTTTCTCCGCGGAGCAGAGTGTGAAGCGACATTTCCTTCGCAGATGGCTGCATGATCAGTCCTTGGTTAACTTTGATGTCCGCACAATTCTGGACTGGCAATACTACATTGAGCGCTTGGGCTCCAGCATTCAAAAGGTGATCACCATTCCAGCGGCCATGCAGGGAATTGCAAACCCAGTTCCGAGGATGTAGGTGTAAAGGTGTACATCTATTCGTCTAAAGCGTGTAGCGTCCATCCCGACTGGCTGTTGAAACGTGGCCTGTCGCGTAGTGGAAAGGCGTTCCAGCAAAAGATTACGGATATGTTCAAAAAGGCAAGTTCTGTCTCCGCTGTGCCCGATCTGGAGGACACAATCGCTGGTGGATCACAGCAGCCATCGGTTCCACAACAAAGGACGGTCACCAAACGAGCAATGATCGCAGCGCAAGACACCGAGCCCGCAATCACGATTCGAGATCCGACCGAAGACTACCATAAGTGGCTAGCCGAGCACAAGGAGAAATGGCGCTACCAGCGAAAGCAAAAGAAGGCTGGCACAAGTATTCCCCGGTCCATACAAGCGAAAACCGTATTTCATCAGCAGTCGCTTTCCACGCTACAGCGCACCTGGGAAATTGTTCAGATTGCCGACACCGACTTACCAGGACAATTCCGCTTGTGGGCGCTAGTGGACAGACAACTGCTCTCCATCAAGGTCACCGTGCCACGTGTGTTTCAAGTAAATTGCAATGAACCCGACGAGAAGAACATGTTTACCAAATGCGCCAAAGCATTGCCGCGCTCGCAAACCGCACGGCACCTGTACGAAATTGTAGTCGAAGAGAGCGACTACCAGGAGAATAATGGCGTGTACAAGTCGTTTCAATTCCACCACGACACAATCGGGGTGTACGAATTGCAGATCCCACTTATATTCCGTGCCCTGCTTCGCCTGGGCTGCACCACAAAGCTGGATTCCCGTCGAGGTATGCTTAGTGGTACCACGCTGCTTTATTGCTGACCGATGAAGGTCTCCGACTGCGGCGCGGCACCGAAGACACGTATCAGCTGTTTGACTTTATGGAAAAGTTGTCACCGTTCGCAAGCTATCTGGCTGGTGGCCGTATGCAATTTCTGTACCTGTACCACTCTCACAGCGATTCGCGGCACGTATTCTGTCTGTGGATGCCACAAGCAGCAAAGGCCCACGTTGTGATTGTGGATCCGTATCGCAACAATGAGCTGCCAAGTGTGGCCAAAATGTATTCCGACCGTCGAGCACGCTACGTTGACGACACCGAACAAGCTGACGAAACGTCCGACACCTTCTTCAAGTATCCGGAGCAAGTAACTGTGGATGCAACTAGCGTGCCAGGCGAAAAGGAGGCCTTCAAACGGCTGAACAAAATTCTGTCCGAGTATCAGAACGAGCGTAATGGACCCACAACTATTTTGGTGCAGTCTTTGCATGAGCTGCCTACGATGCGCCGCAAAATGCGAATCCTGGCCGAGTTCCCGCTGATTCCCGTCCCTGTCAAGAAGAAGGAGAATAATTTCCCGGCGCTCAACTGGCAACGATTTGCCGCCAGGTATATGGTGCAGAACTTTTTGTTTGTCCATGCGTGGCTGGTGGATCGGGTGATTCTGTCACGGTATGCTAATGTACCCGTGGGCAACATTGGCAGTGACACCACAACATTTCTGTCCGACTTGATATATGGACGCACGCTGTCGGAGCGCTCAATGGTGCTGTGGTACTCGCCAACCGAACGTCCGGATCTGGGCGGCCGCGAAGACGATGACAATTTCTTTTCCGTGCAAGACTTGGTTGACCCGCTAATCGATGCGCCCGGAATCTACAAGACCATGTGCGTGGAGTACAACTTGGATAACCTGCCAATGAACGCCATTCTGCAATCGGTGCACATTAACGAGTTGGAAGGATCCGATGGCAATGCCGGACTGGCCAACGGTGAAATGAATTCCATCGAGCAGCACATGGCCAAGGTGGCAAACGACAACGATTTGGATGATTTGTCCACCAACTCGCCGTCGTACCACGCATTTCGCGCCATGAAAGACCTTGTGAAATCGTGGGCCAAGGAGTTCCACGCATACGGCAATCCCATTGGTGAAATAATGTTTCGCAACTTTTACCGCTGGGTAAGCAGTACCAACAGCAAATTCTACGACCCGGCGCTGTACGCCTATCTGCACGGGCTGATGAAGAAGACGCTCATGTTGCTGGTTGCCGAGTTCAAACGCCTCGGCGCTAAAATTGTTCACGCCGACTTGAACAAGCTGATCATTGTCACCACCAAGACCAGCCACGAGAACGCGGTGGCGTACAGCGACTTTGTTTTGAAGACCATGAAGGCCAAGGATGTCTTTTTCTGGGTCGATCTGCAGCCGGTCCAGTACTGGAGTGAGCTGATCTGGATGGACACTCTCAAGTAGGTCAAAAAGTGCTTCAATGTATCTTTAAGTAGTTGACACCGTAGCTATGGCGGCATTGTTGCAGACGGAGCCGAGGCGGAGAATGTGGAGTCTATTCCAAACACCCCGACTGCCCCAGCGGATCCATCTGTATCCATGCACTGGAACATTTGCCGCTTCTTGCCGCCGCTGATCCAACCCATTTTCACCAAGATTGTCGCAGACTTTATCCTGAAGCTGCACGAAATGAAGACACTGCGCCGCGCTGGCAACGCTCCCGGTTCCACGCCTGCAAAGGGAATTCCGCGCGGAATGACACTCACGCAGTGCCGGGCCGCTGATCCGGAGTGTGCCAGTGAGCAGACGCTTGTGCGCGAATACTTTACCAGACAGCTGCTGAAAATACTGCCCGAGGTGCAGCGAGCAGTGGCCGGCGCCTCGGAAACCGAGGAACAAATGGCCGCAATCACTTTCCCCCGATTGCCCGGATCACATCTCAACCTGAACAACCCGGCGCTGGAACTCGTAAAATACACATGTCAGGTATTTGGGCTGTCGCGCGATCTCGAGACGGAAGTGCGGTACATGCGCCGCACCCTGCTCAGCCTGATTTCTGTGCGCGAATTCAGCCCCGAGGCCGTCTACCAGAACCCGTGCGACTCATTTATATTGCCGCACATATTTTGCTCCTTCTGCCAGCACTGCCGCGACCTGGACCTGGCCAGTGACACCGGCGCAGACATCGTGTCGAGACATAGCGGCAACAATTCGGCCATGGAGTGGCTCTGCCCGCACTGTCACCAACACTATGACATCACAATAATTGAAGAATCTCTGGTGCACATGGTCCAACGGATGCTCACCGCCTATCAGCTGCAGGATCTGTGCTGCACAAAGTGTCGCACAACAAAGGTGGAGAATCTGCGAGAACAGTGTAAAGGGTGTGCCGGGCCGTACTCACTACTCGTGGGGCACGCGGCCGTAGTCAAGAGTGCCAGTGACAAGGGCAGTCTGATCCGGAAGCTGGGTGTGCTGCACAACATTGCCAGCGTGCAGCAAATGCCCTTCCTGGCCGAGGTGGTTGACTGGGCCCGCGAAAACATTTAGCATCCACTGTAATACACTCCTGTTCCTCATTGCTCTGTTAAGGCAACCTTGACCGAAGTGCTTGACCAATCATCTTCAACCATACAATTGTGGCACCATTTACCTTCACTCTGCACCCACATCCATCCATCCTTTGTCGCCACACACTTTGCCACACCCGACATCACCTGACGACACTGCGGTGTAGCTAGGTGCTGTAGACACTGGTAGTAGGATATGATTAACTGGACACATGCACCACCAAAATGAGCATCGTGATTACCATTATCCACGCTCTCCACGAGCACCAATGATCCTCTGTATCAGTATTTGCATACGTCTGGTATTATTGTATGTTGTATCTTGTAGCAGCATATGCGTGCATGCCCCGTGACATGGACGCATATGCTCAACTGTTGAAAGGAGCAGTGATGATTGGTATATACACAGACCTGTTCTGAACACATAATGTGGATAGTATTACCGCCTCTTCTGAGCCACCTTTCAAATACATACACTTATTGTATCACACTACTTCAGTCAGTAGTTGGGGGCAACTGCATATGCAGCATGAGACATTAATCCAGCCAATCGCATCACGGCGGCTTCTCTGTGCAACCATCGCAGTCAGCAACTGGATGGCAATTGGAGTACAATATGCGGCCGCCGTCGCCACCATGATGCTGTCAGCCGCAATGTTACCCTGGGTGGTTAGTACCGTGTCTTTTATCAGCCTGTACTCATAAAACCTTAACTATTTGTGATGGCAGTGCTCGCCACCAGAGGTCATTGTGCCGTGGCGCAACACTGTCTTCGCGGCAGCCGCTCTGTTCACCATCAATGTGGTGTCGGCGATTCACGCGGCCGTGCTGAATGAGAACACCGGGACTCTTGACTGGTCTAGTTGGGACATGTTCTTGGTTGACGTGCGGCAGCACTGGCCAGAGTATGCCGACGCCGCGGCAATGCTGATCACACTGCTCACACTGTCGATGGGCGCGCTGAACATTGGTGGCCCGTTTACGGCAACATCCGTGGCATTCGGCACCACTGTCATCGGCACTGCGGTGCTGCGGCAGAGCGGCGATGTGAGACACGCCGTTTGCAGGGAGCTGTCCCGCGGACACTGGGACGATAAAGACGGCACTCAGTGGCCGTGGTGTGACCCGCGGTATACATGGAGCGCCGAGTGGCCCGTCCTTGCTGCCGGAACCAGTATCGCACTGGCCGGCATTGTGGGCGCGGCGGTGTGCACGTACATGTCGCGCGTGGACACGGCAGACCTGGGCACCCGGCGTGATTCCACACCGCGTGATTCCACCAGCAGCAGCAGTGCAGGCATTATCCCGCGGCGTCAACATGCGCTGTCCTCGGCATCGGATGAGACCGTCGGCACCTTTACCACGGCCCTCACGCACTTTGCAGCCGACAGTGACGAGCTGATGCCCGGTAGCAGCGCACGGAGCCCGTTCTCCGCGCGGTTATCACTGCCCGCCACCCCGCTGCTGTTCCGGCTGCCGTCGGTGAGGAGAGCGCGAGACCCACGCGACGCGTCCCCGCAGTACCGTAAGCGGGCTCGAGCTGTATTTAGGTTCGTCGGAGTGTCGCTGGTGTGTGGGGTGGTGGGTGGCGCCTCCGTCGCCTGGCTGGTCGGGGTGACAATGCTACGCGCGCACTCATCCCACTACTCGCCGTCGGATGGCTATGTGCGGACAGGCGCGGCATCCCTGGCACTGTTGGCGCTGCTACTTTTGGGTGTTGTGGCACGCAAAGTACTGCAGACTTGCTCTTGCGTGACTGGTAGCCCTCGTGTCCGAGACAGCAGCGAGGCAAGTGTCCCGCTCCTAGTGGGCCACACGGCAGACATTGACCCGCCGCGGCCACTCTACCCACATGAACGCTGGTCGGACTGGTGGCTTCGGCGGAACTGGCGTGCAGTTGCTGCTGGAAGCACAGCCGCCTTGTTGCTGTGGCTGAGCGTGCTGTGCCTGCTCCACAGTGTCGACAGTGGGCGCGACACACCCAGCGCGGCCTCGGGCAATGCCGCGAGTGTTATCGCAGCCACTTTGACCGCCGTGCTGCTGCTTACTGCGGCTGTAATTGGCTCGTGGCTACTGGACTGGCTGGCCTCACTGTTGCCGGCAAGGTGGCAGAGAACTGCGCGATCACTGACGAAAACTGCCGGATGGTCTCTAATGTACTCCATGTTTGCCGTGCTCATGGTGGTCGGTTGCTGCAGTCTGGGCGTCTTTGGCTGGAAGTGGCGGCTGATAGTTCCACTACAATAAAGTATGCTCGCAAACGGCTACGTATGCATGATCTTGAACAAAAGCAAAGGGATACATAACTTATACTGGCTTCAGAACTAGTGTATTGTTGCGGTGGTAGCTTTAATCGCTGCCAAGAATGCCGGCAATCCTCTTGAGCACTGCGTCCTTCTCCGGGTCAAATGGGTGCTCTTTGGACGGGATCTCCAGCACCACCGGGAATGCCGACTATATTGTTTACTTGTTGGCAAACATACATACACACATGCACACGGACATACACATGCACATCCAACTATAGACATACATACATTTATAGACATACATACCTGTATAGACATACATACCTTTATAGACATGCATACATTTATAGACATACATACCTTTATAGACATGATACCTTTATAGACATGCATACATTTATAGACATGATACCTTTATAGACATGATACCTTTATAGACATGCACACATTTATAGACATACATATATATATATATACATCCAACTCCAACTGTAGACATACACCGGGAATTATCACACCATCAATTATCATACCTCATGCTCCTCCATGGTCTCGCGTATCTCCTCGGCAATCTGCATGCATGAAGCATTAGCCCAATGCTGGTAAAAGTAGCGTACATACATGCTGGTTAATCAACAGAATGGCGATATCGCGCCTCTTGCAGAACTCGCGAAACTGCTCCTGGATGGCCGTGATGGACGTCTCTACATTATGCGCATAAGTGCACATCATTGTACATCAAAGTATAAAGCCACCCACTGGAATCCACCACGAGAAAGTTGGCCCGCTGCTTGGAGTCCAGGTGCCCGACCCCGGCCAGCAGGATGCCCGTCACCGAGTCCTACGCAGCGTGATAAAAACGATGTGTGCAGGGACGGGGCACCAGTAGCACACCCTAGCAGCGCACCTCATCCCCGATAACGGCAATCAAGTTGCGATCCTTGAAGGCGGCGGTGCTGACGGCGGCCATAATCAACAACAATTGTGTGATTGTCTGCTTCTCCCACACTCTCACTTACACGCACTCACACGCGCGGCCACGCACATTCCCCGTGCGGCCCGTCGTCTCTCACAGCGCGCCGGCTGCGCAGTGTCTGTGGTTGCGTGAGGTGTGTGGCCTCTGCTCTGGTCCCCTATTTCGGGTTGCGCTAGGCGGGACACCTCCGAGGACGGGCTCACACACATTACCTACACAGCCACACATATATACATTACGGCCACACACGCACACTTCTATGAGCCACTTTGGGGCGGTGGGGGTGGTGGCTACACGGCTGGACCTGCATGGCGACCACTTTCATGGCGACGGTTTGGATGGTGGTGCCACCGCCGAAGTGGACGCCGACACGCAGCTCGCTCTGCTTCGGATAATCGACGATGATGGCGATGAGCACGCTGCTGGCATCGCTGCCCGTCCCACACTGGATGCCCAACAACAACATGCTGTCGGACTACCAGATGCGGGTGGTGTTGGCGATGGGGATGATGGCGACGCGGTGGCCGATGAAGACACCAGCGATTTGGCGCCCGTCTACTCCTGGGACGCTGCAGACACCAAGCCGCGTCTCCTTGGCAAGTACAGTATATTGTGTTATTGTTTATACAGTGTATATATATATATATATATATATATATATATGTATATATATATTGTGTATTATAATGTTCCAAGACTAACACTAAAATCACTCAGATGAAATACTGACCGAGTGCCGCCTGTTTGGCCAAGAGTACACACCGCTTGACTGGTCGGCGTGGACTTTTCCTGTGCCGCTGACAGAGGCCACTGCCGCATCGAGTTCCATGCACTGCTTGGATGACGACCATGAGCGCCATCAAGTATCGACGGGCTCCGACACCAGCCGCTGCGATTCTCTGAGCAACTGCAGCTCGCCCCGACAACAGTGGCCGGCGGTCTCGGTGCGAGAGAAGGTTGCAGCAGTCCAAGTACCGGCACCGATCAAGAATTTGTCGGTGGCTGCCCCAGAGTTCCGTCCGCTGGGTCACTCGGCGCTAACTCCCACCTCGTCGTTTTCTTCGTCGACTGCATCGCTGGCAGAGAGTCTGGTGTCTTCGGCCCCGAGCAGCGCTGGATCCTCGGGCAAGTGCTCGCTGGCCACCTCTACTTGCTCATCCACGTCGTCGCTGTGCGGAGAACAGCAGCCGGTCAACTCAGTCGGCGCGATGCCTGATTCCATGTTTTCCGGCGGTGGAGGTGCCTCCAACAGCTGTGGTTACTTTCGGCCTGCCATGCCATCTGCAGCATACAGCGGCTTAGAATTGCCACCGGCACGCCAAATGTCTCCTCAAGACTTGCCTGGCCCGTCGACAGGATGGAACTTTAAACAGCGGACCGCGCCTAGTGGCCCGCGACAGTGGTCGTCTGTCCGTCCGCCTGCCCCTACTCCGGAAGCTACTTGGGGTCCTTCGTCGTTCACCAATAATCAGACTGCTCTGTCCAACAGTACGTGGATGTCGGGGCAATTTCCGCAAAGCGCCCCTCCAGTCAGTGCGACCTATGTACCACAATATGGCGGCATGGCTGGCAACACACCGCCAATTGATGGCAGCGGTTACAATAATAGTTTTGGCGTAGTAGACGGCGCACCTGTACCGCAAGCGGCGGCAACAATGTCCTTATCGTCCCGGCCGCCATCAGCCAAGTGGATGTGTGGCCCCGCAGATCTTGCTGCACGTTCCCAACATTCCCAACACAATTCCTGGAAGCGGCTGGAACCGAATTTTCCGGGGTATTTTCAGTGGAGCTCGCAGCCTGCAAAATCCGTGGAACATTATTCAACAGGCGGCGGGTTTGAACTATATTCAAGTAGCAGTGGCGCGAGAGTCGCCATGCATCGCCATTCCCCGCGCCAAGATGCCCCATATAATTATCCTGCCGACACTGGCATTAGACCGGCAGCGACGTGGTATGCGCCAGTGCACCAGCGCCAACACGGACCCGCCAACAACAATGGCAACAACAACAGCAATCTGTATCCAAACTAACTGCTCGATGGGTGCTCGATGATACATTGAACCGTTCGACCGATACTGCAACGTAGTGCTTACAAAGAAATGCCAGAACAGAAAAAAAACCAGCGATACTTTTACTAACAGCCACCACAATTAATTGCCACCTGCCCACTCACCCAACTCACATCAACATTATCTTTAAGTCGCCCACGTTGCCTCACACTGCGAGGCAATTACATTAAGAATAAAACCGTCTGATGATAATTATTTATGGATGCATGTATTTATACTTCAAGTTGACTGAATGAAGCGATCACCACAACATCACTACCAAGTGCTTGGTGCAGGGAATCACCCACGGGATCTCTTTGAACCAATGCCACTTGGAATCCGGCCTCCATTGCCGCCTCACACTCGGCCACACTGTCTGACAGGAATAGTATGCTGGCGGGCTCGTCAACACCTATAGCAATCTGAATGGCCCGATAGCTGTCTGCATTGGTTTTTGCACCGATTGCCGTGTCAAAATGGCCGTTTATCATCTGGCATATTATTAGAGTAATTAAGAGAAGATGTATAATTGTATTGAAGAGTGAAGGAGTTCAGAAGGGTAAGTACTGATAGGTGGGTGAATAAGTCAAACTAGCATGTCATAACATATCATCAAGATCCATAGAGCAATATGCTCAAAAACAGTTCATGCTAAAATAACATGGATATCAAATAATTAGCTAGTCTACGAGAACACACATTAACAAGGCATTTACACTATTAATAGCAGAACACCAATAGGAGGATATAGTAGCAGCAATAAGGTAACATTGGAAAAGTAAAATGTTACAATAACATCAGAATACAACTTCAAGCGATTAACACATATATTGCGAGAATAAACGACAGACATAAGTACTCAATATAGATGACATACCGGGAGAAGGTCACCATAGTTCAGCACGTTGCCGAATAAAAGCTTCTGCGCCTCCACGGACCCAGAAGAGTATATGTAGCACGGAATCCCGGCACACTTCCAGCGCCGGAGAGCATCAACCACATCATCGTACACCAGTCCCTGCAGGTCACCCGTCTCGTAGCCACTGCGCCACACCAGTCCCTGCAGCCGCTTTAGACCGCCGTGTTTGGCGTCACGGTCCATCAGGGCGTTGCACACGTCCACCGCATGTCCAATGGCATCGCTGACACTCTGACCACCGTCACCGAGCCACTGCGACGCATCAATCAGACTGGCCAGCGCGTCTTGCAACTCGGCCGCGTGCCAATGCTCCGTCAAGTACGCCCGCAGATGCTTTCTCGCGTACGGAAACAGAGTGTCGCGCACAAATGATATCGGCGTAGTTGTACCCTCAATATCGCTGATAATCGCGCTCACCTTGACCATAATAATTATATTTCTGTACAGGATATAGTTTCCAATAGATATCGGTGTGAATGGAACGTCCTCACAGTTAAATACCTAGCAAGTTTAAAAGCAAGTGCAAATACGCTGTAATTACACATCAATGCTGCAATAACAAGTTTTACTATGCACGTCACGTGGACAGCGAGGACAGTGCCGACATCACGGCCTGGCGCTGCGTGTCCGACAGCTTCTGGCCCGCGCGCGGAAACTGTATTCTAATCTCCACGATCAGGTCGCCGCGTGCGCCCACATTCTTGCCACGCTTGGGCATTCCCTCGCCGGCGAAACGCATCTTGTGCTGCGGCTCCACCACCAGCTGGTTGGCGATCTTCAACTTGCGCTTGTCCAGCGTTTCCACGGTGCTGCAAATTATGTAAGCATATACGTACTTGAACAGAATAGAGATGTACTTACCGAGAGAACCCGCAGAGCGCCTCGGAGAGAGTGACTGTCACACCGCAGTGCAGATCATCGCCGTGCCGGGTGAAAAAGGCATGCGGCGCCTCTTCCACAACGATCTCAAGGTCTTGCTTCACGCCGGGACTGACCTCGTCGCCCTCGCCCTGGAACTTGAGCTTTGTGCCCGCCTTGAAGCCGGCCTGAATGGGAATATCCAGCACCACCGGTTCCTGGTGCGGTTGGCCGCCGCCATCAAGCCGCTGCCGAGTCACCTTGATCTTCTTGGTGACGCCGGTGTAGAGTTCCTCCAGCGTGAGTCGCAGTGGCCGCTTCACTGTTCCCGGGGCGCCAGTGGATCGTCGCTCACCGCCGCCACCAGTGGGAAAGGCGCCCGGCATACCGCCTCCCATTCCGCCCATCCCCATACCACCAGGCATTCCACCCATTCCACCCATACCTCCAGGCATTCCGCCCATACCTCCAGGCATTCCGCCGCCGCCGCCACCAGCGCCGGCAAACAAATCAGCCAGATTGAAGCCGCCACCCAGCCCACCGCCAGCAGCGCCGCCAAAGAACTGGCGAAAGATATCGTCGGGGTTGGACGGCTGGAAACCGCCCATACCGCCCATGTTGGTGGAGAAGCTAAATGTACGTGCGCCACCGCCAGGGAACCCCTGTTCGGGGCCAGCGCCGCCGCCGCCACCAGGCATAGCACCGCCCTTCAAACCCTCCTCGCCAAACTGGTCGTACACCGCGCGCTTCTGAGAGTCGGACAGCACCTCGTATGCTTCCGATATCTCCTTGAACCGGCGCTCCGACTCTTCCTTCTTGCCGGCGTTGCGGTCGGGGTGCCACTTGAGTGCCTGCTTCCGGTATGCCTTCTTGATGGTCTCTTCGTCCGCCTTGCGGTCCGTCAGTCCCAGTATACTGTAGTAGTCTCGGCCCATGTTGTGTGTATGTGTGTAGGCGTCTCTGTGTGTGTCTTCGTACAGTTCTGTGCACTGTAAGGCGAGAGGGAAGCCGAAAGCAAAATATATTCTGGTCTGGAGAAACACTTGGAAACAGGTCGAACGGCCAGACAGGCGGTGATTGGGCGCCGACAATGGTGAATGCCGTGGCGCAGTCGCGTGCCTTCGAGGTGTTTGTAGTATGCTTGCATTAAGTGTATTCTTATTGGCGTAGACTTCGAGACGTATGTATACAGTACTTTTCTTATACAGTCAATTCTCAATTGAAGCAATGGAATCTACCGACAATATATTCAATGAACAGTTTCACGCCCTGCATTGAAAATGTTTCCCGTCACCTGATGTTCTCCACCCAAATTACTAATTTAAAAAAAGAGATACTAAAAATGCTAGCTTCCATAATCACACACAGCATCAGTGGTGAAATGGTATCATTCCTGCCTTCCAAGCATGAGGCCCGGGTTCGATTCCCGGCTGATGCATCTGTTTTGCCATTATTTTTGCATGACGTTGTATTTGAATATCTTTCTCTCGTTATGAGCAGGTATCCAAACATATTGATCATTGCTGAAGCACATTTATTATTTTTGCATTAACAGTATGGTATAACACACTAGCGTCGAGCACGCTTAATCACCGGACTATCCTGGAACTCTGAAACTAGAATCGTCAGCCAGAATACAATTGTGAGCAAAGCAGCGGACTTACTGCGGTCACTGTTTACATCACCCTCGGATGTGTCTTCAAGTGGTTCCACGTGCCGGTCTGGCTCAGGTTCGTTACTCACATCAGTAGGGCTCACCACATCATCGTCAATCGCGGCAACCTGATCTTGGGACTGAAGCAGTACACTTTTTTGCTTCATGCCGCGCTTATAGAAACTCGTCTGGCCTGATCCATCATGCGGGAACAGTGCCAAGAATTTGTCGAATTCACGCAATATGTTGGCGTCGCAAATCATCACGCTGTCAACAATGGTTTCCACTTCATTCGCAATTATTGCTACGAGCTCGTTTGCATCGTCGCTGCTGAGCAAGTGTGTCGTCACGACATCTGGTTCGGGTTTGCGCTTCCTGGATGACGATTTCTTGCCGGCGCCTGCCAGCAATACACCAGCACCGGCCAGCATGCCATTCCACACAGAGCTCACCACATCGCTGTACGGTGCACCCGTCGATTGAAGCATGTCTCGTATCATTGGGAAACCGACGCAATCCAGAATCTGATGGATGATGCACCGTGTAAGCGCACTGGCTGCACCTGGGTTGGCCGCTGCGTGCTGCCGCAAACTTGTTCGTACTCGTTCCATGAACAACAGGTGGGGATGGAACTTGGCGTTATTGCTACGGGCTGCTCGCGCAACGAGCTGTTCATACATCAGCTAAATGATTTCATACATTAAACAGTGACGAACCGAAAGCAGCACAGAGCCAACGTCGCCCACCGCTATTTCTTCCAAAGACACATTCAATTTCACCCACTGGTCGATCAATCGTCCCACCAACCCATCGACCCAGCTATTCCAGCATCCGAACCAGGTAAATATTCGCAGAACTGGCCGCTCCGCCTCCTCCAACGAGATTCTGTCAAATCCAAAGAGTGACCATGAGCAGCGGACACATGCCATCATTTCCTTTTGCAGCAGCACCATGGTGCGTCTGCGGCTAATTGGTGACATGGGGATGCGACGCTGTTGCGGTTCAATGAAAGTATCGTCGGTGATTGCGAAATTTTGCTGTAAATAAGTACGCCATGGGCTGGAATCCGCGTCATCAGCTGATAGTCGACGATCATCACATGGCTGGCCATCGTATACGAGGTCAGTTTCACACACGGTCGACAGGCTAAGAGATACTAACTCAACGACAATTCCAACGCACTGCCCGAATTGAAAGACACACTGTTCGTCGTCTATCCAGTGGCAAATGTCGGCCAACATGCCGGCAACACCGCAGCCGGTGGCATTTGAGCTCATAGAGTCCGAATACAAACTTTGCACGCCTAGCAGTAGTTTTCGTCTCAGTTCATGAGTGTTTTGGGTAGTGCCGCTGTCGCAAAGCTGTTTACCAGCGATCATGCATTGTTGAAGACTTGATAGCCAGGCGACACAGCAGGCATTCCACGACGTCGATTTAGCGTTGCGCACGCATTGCCCGACGAGCAGCTGGAATACCAGTGATGCAAGCATGAACATCAGCTGACTGCATTAGAAAAGTAACATAATTTACGCAACTCACCTCGATTTTCGGCACTATACTCTCACTTTCGGTATCAAGCGTCGCAAACACGATTTGGCCCAAACGATTACAGCCAGTAATGAGTGATTCAGCCACAGCGGGCTCGACATTGGTCAAATACTTTGATGCGGCCAGAAATCGAGCGATCTTGGTTTTTGCCGCCAGGATGTCGATGTCGTCGAATTCTTCCGTCAACCAGCTTGCAAAACCACTAGGCAATGAATGGACAACATCTCGACCAACTGCGTAAAGGGCATGTTTTGCAGAGCATAGAGACACTGTCTCGTCGCCAACAACTTGCCACTCGCCAAACAATACTCTGGATATCATTAAAAGCAACTTAAGTTCATTCTCCCTTTCGAATACAGAGTTGGCAGCCACGGCCAACAATTCTCTGAACCGCGCTTCACCTCGTTTCTCGACCCATGCAGTTCCAGCGCAGCACAGTGCACGATCTTTGTTGTCACTGCAATACGGGATTCCGATGACTGTCCAGAACAAAAACATCTCCACGGAGGCACAAGAGGCAGCAATGTTGAACACATTGTCGAGCACATCGCTGTTACCGCAATCCGCCCTCGTGACAGCGTTCATTTTCAGTGCCGGAATGGAAATGTCTGTTACAGCCGCCAATAGCTCTTCCACTTTGCGCGGAGATGAAGCGGTGTTCTTGGAAGCGCCTCTTGATTTTTTGCCGAAAACATGGCGCTTCGGCTTGACATCGCCAGGGGCAAGTGTGCTGCCTGGATGTAGGCAAACTTCAAATTCGGCCAGTGATGCGATTGAGGTACCATATGAGACGCCATATTGCGCTTTTGCGACAGCACATACCACAGATACGAGACACAGCCGCTCAGTCACATCACAATCCTGTGAACCGCTCGCTACCAAAGTCAACAGGCGCGGAACGTCGTTCAATGATTTCATCAACAGTTGAGCAGCCCCACGAACTTCAACATCTTTACATGTGGACACAAAGTCGGGCAAAGCGATAACTACTGAGTTTGCCGCCAGTGTGAACACTGTTCTGACCTGCTGTAGGAGGAACTCGGTGGCATCATCGCCACTCCAGTGTAGAGTGGTGATCAAATTCGAATGCGACAGAGAATACACATCTTCCGCAACGGCCAACCCATCCCGTTTACACATTGACACCACTTGGCCTACCAAAGATCGACGAGATGCCTCATTAAAAGTCTCTCGAAACAGGGTAATACAGCGATCTAGTACAACTGCCATCAACTTTGGCGACGCTGTCGGTGAGCTTGAGAGATCCTGAGAGTACTTTTGAATTGCTGGTACCAGAGATGTTTCAAGAAACATTTTCAGCACAACTGATGCGGCAACTGTTCGATTAGCGCCAGTCGGATCAACATTTTCCGATAGGGCCAAGAGAGGCAGGATTTCGCCATAGTTTTCTTCGTCCAAAAAGTCATTCCTGTACGGTAAGTCATTGTCATTTATTCAGAGTACATACTCAGATAGCCACGGCAGCATCCTCGAAAGCATCAACATTTGGACTTCTGCAGATGCATCAAATAAGGTGATTTCCAGAATGCGCTGCTTAAACCGTTCGATAAATTGCGTCAGTGCAGCATTTTCCGACCCGTAAAATGACACAATCCGACAAAGCGATTTGACGGCATTCAGTCGCGTCTCACAGTCCTACTGGTCAACAAGTCGCTAAAACATGACCAATTTACCTTATCACTAAGCATCCATCCAATGTATCTTAAATAACTTTCGTTCATAAAGTCCGCCGATGCACAGATCCATGACGGTAGCTCTGCAATACAATCCCGTCTGATAAGACAGTCGATGTCGCGGTATCGATGTACGAATATTCTGTAACGATGTTGGTATGGTATCCTACTCAAAGGTAACATACCCGTCAATAAGGTCGTTGATGTGCTCCTTAAGCTCGTCATTTGCATTGCTGGCATGCTTACTAGTTTTTTTCCGCTGCTGCGATGTATATTTGTGCGAATGTTGTACCATAGATGTAATGACGGCGAGCGATACCACAGTGCACGTGTGTCGAATGGGTCGTATGGGCGACGAACATGCCATTACCAGAAACGATTTAATGAGTTCAAACGAGTCGTGTAGGCTCTCTGCCTCGTCGTATTCAGCCTTGTTCGTCGATGAGAGGAGCGCAAGAAAGTGTCGAGTCCACCGTGACCAGAAATCTACAAGCTTGGATCGAACCTTTTTCAGTGACTTGGCTTTTGAAACCAGTGGATAAACGAGCTCGGCTTTCTAAATAGTTTGAATGTCTCATACAGAAGTGTTTATTCCTCGATACCTGCTCTGCTATAGAGGTGACATGCTGCAGTAATTCTTCCATTCCATCGTTCTGAGAGCTTTCAACCTGAAAGCGGGAAATCTGAACCGCGTTGTCGATTCCACAACAGTTCAATATAAAATTGAAAAGCTGCGCAATGCTGGCCAATTTGTCGGCGCGAAATGCCGTCATCCATGCGGCCACCAGTTCTTCATTTGGAGTGGCAGATGACGAAACAAGAGTACCTTATTGTAAGACAGGCCAGCACAGAAGTGCACGTACCGAGCGACAAGCTTTCCGCGCTGCCCTTTGTCACAGCGGGGTTCTTTTTCGCACCAGCAGCCGACACGCGGACCTTGATGGCACCAGGTGCTGCTTGATTCGATGACCTTGTGACAGCTTGCTCCTCATCGTCCGACGCCTCGGATGGACCACCATCTTCGGCATCAGAGCCATCGGTGTCTGGACAGCTGCTCAAGTCTGACACATCAGAGTCATTGTCTTCACCGCGCGTTGCAGCAGCTTCCTCTGCCGACACATTGGACGGAGTGGCTGCATGGTGACTATTCAGGGACGACTGGTTGCAAAAATGCCATGTGACTTACACGACAATGGCGGGGTGTCGGCGGCAGTACCACTACTGGAAATGCAATGGTAAGAGCTGAAGCAGTATGTGATATAGCGTGGCATACCTTCCGGCGGCGCCGGATGAGCTGCGCGATCTCAGGGTGCGTGTCATTGCCCGTAACAGAAAAAAGAAGGCGAAGCAAAAAAATTCTGCCGTTTAGCCGCCAGCGATTGTTCGACTACTCTGTTACGGTGGCCAAAGGGAAAAAAGCTTGAAAGAACTTTCTCGTGCCAACTGATATTTTGGAATATGATCGACACGTATTACCATTTCCTAACCGACTGATGGATGCCATCAGTTTGTTTACATGTGACACGCCTTCAGAATAATGAACGGGGCTGCTGGAAAATTCCTCGACTTGGAGCAGAGTCTTGTGTAAGACTGTCACCTGCTATTCCATAGAATACATTAACTAACATATCAGTGATCGGAATTCACGGCTAGCCGAAGCACAGCCAGCTGTCGATGACATATTGGCGGCCGCGTCGACGTTCCTTGATGATCTAGACTTTTACAAGAGCGATACAGCTGCAGCTGAAGCAGACACTGCAGCCGAAACAGACTTGGCAAAAGCTGATTTCGATGGTGAAAAGACATCTAGCGCCGCTGGCGGTGATACTCAAGGACGCTACGTCGAATCGACCAGTGTGCGGCTCCTTAAAGTCAAGCTACGCGCAGTCACGCAGCAGCTTTGCGCCGAAGTTGAACGTCACCGACAAACTGTGCGCCTGTGCTCTGTACTGATGAAAGGGAGTTAATATAGTTTATAACAGGAGGAGCGGCGAACAGCGGCCGAAACCAGTGCGACCAAGTCCACCGCGAGAATCCAAAAGTTGGAACACCAACTGAACGCCGTTCAGGCAAGTTCCTTAAATCATGTCCAAACTGCACAAGTAGTTACATATATTTCCGTAGGAATCAATGAAGCGTACCGCGTCACTGGCAGACGAGTGGAAACAGAAGGCTTCCGGCGCAGAACGCACCGTAAAAGACTTGCAGCGTGAACTGAAGGATGTCATCTCCGCCAATTCGGCCGCCAAGCAAAATTCTGCCGCAGCAATGTCAGACACAACCAAGTATGCTCTGTATGCAAACAGTTACTATGTGTCGCTGATCATTGTACATAGACTCAACCGTGCCATTGAACAGTTGAACACGGCGCGGGAACAACTAAAAGCGGAGCAGATTCTACACCACGATGTGAATGTTCAGCTGCAACAAGCAAACCAACAGCTGAAGGCAGAGCAGCGGCGCACAGATCAGCAGCGAGGAGAATTTGTCCGCGTGTTCAAGAAGCAGCAGGAACTTATTGACGTGCTTAAACGCCAAGTCATGCACCTCGAAGCTGTCGGCAGTGTCAAGGCGCTGGAGGTGGAGTTTGCCAGACAGCTACAGACGCGTTCGCGCCCGCAGTAATTCCAATTGAAATACATATCTTTGCAGAATATATTAAGATATAAAGAATATATAAGCGAGAATAAATTAATACGCATTTAGTCGTCTAGACAAGCATTCACTCGAAGGAATCTTGCTGTGAGTATTCGCTTTGTCGCTGATGCTGTTGTTGCGGTTGGCTGGCCGAGATGTTGCCTGCAGCGTGCTGGTGAAGGTGCTGATCAAGCTCGCGTAGTTGCCGCTGCTGCTGTTCAAACTCTAGGTGGTGTGCCTGCTGCTCAGTCACCTGGCTTGTATCGCCAAATCCCTCGGGCGGCACCACCACTCGTCGCGAAAATGACAGTGGAAATATGCCTTCCTTGCCGCTGCGTAGATTCAGTGCTCGGCCCCAGCCATCGTCGTACGACTTGATCATGTAGAGAAGATCGTTGGTCATCAGGTCGATCTCATCGCCCAGACGAGCCTCGTAGGGATGCACAGCGCGTAGATAAGATGCTGGCAGTTTCACGGGAAGCACTGGCAACGGTGGCGCCACCGATGGACCCCGTCTTGGTGAAGCAGCGCTCTGTGGCGGATGCAGCAGGTCATTGTTCAGTCTGGTATCAGTTGGAACATTCGCCGAGGTGTCATTGGCGTCTATGCCCACCGAGTACAGAGAGTCACTGCGCCGACTAATGCTGACCGGGCTGCCTCTGGCCTCGTTGACGGAAGCGTACTTTTTGTCTCGCTGCTCGCTGGCGGCCACGGCGGCGGCGTACAAGCCGAGATTCTCCTTCAGCTCCTGGTCGCTAGCGGTTTCACGGGTATCAGCAGACGGTCTAACCAGCGTTCCATGCGTATCAGACTGCTGCCGGTACGAATGTTGGTGTTGATGATGATAGCTAGTATCATGCTGCTGCTCTGTCCCGTCGTTTTCGTGGCGGTGCCCGTTATCCGCATAATGGCCATGGTGGTTGCGTCCGTAGTAGTTGTAGTCGTCTCTGGCACCGCTAGCATTGCCAAACTCAAAGTCGTCGTTATGCGTGGCGGTAGATTGCTTGTGCGCATGCCGCTTGTGCTCAAAATCTTCTTGTTGATCGCGTCGACGACGACGGCGACAACACAGCACCACCATCGCCACCACAATAAGAACGCCGAAAAAAGTACCCAAAACTGCCGCCACCAGATCATTCGTGTGCTGTTGCCGACTGATCATGTTATTGCTGGAAGAGGCCACGGAGCCGGCTGCGACGGGTGAGAGGCAGTCCACGCACGTCATGTGATCCGCATCTCCTGCAAACTGACACTGGCGGCCAAAGTAGCCGCGGTCGCATGAGCATCCCACCAACGACATATCGGTGGTGACGGTGGAATTCAGTGGGATCGACGACCCTACGCCAAGCAGGCGGCGAGAATAGTCGGAGAGCACACAGTTGCCGCGATTGTTGCACCGTGCGGCGCGACACTGGTCTGAGCGACAAGTCCCGCTAAGACACACCCCGGCCACCGGACTGGGAGTCGAATTTGACGGATTGCTCGCCAACTGCAAACAGCCAACGTAGTCTGGGGCATAGGGCGGCAGGTTGGAGTAGGAAGAGAAATCCACGCAAAGCGCACTGCCATTCGTGGCGGTACTACTTCCATTCAACGTGGAAATGACGGTTCCGAGGCACGCCGACACGCATGACGACTGCGCCAGTAGAAATGGCGGCAGTACCGTGCCCAATGGGGTCGGTGTTGATTGCGCAGCGCACGGCACAAAGGGACCAGCCACCTGCACGCCAGTCAGGGCCGATGTCTACATTAAGCAGATACGTACCGACGCATTGGGTGTCTGCATCACGACAGTGTTGAAGGAGGCACACTGCTGTTGGCGCGTGGCACACCGGCCCGATTGACAGACACCTCGTCCTTGCGAGCACGCCGTCTGCTCCGGCAACCTGCGGCAGTCCACGGTACAGCATTCAGCGCTATCACTGCCAGCGACAAACTCGGACGGATCACACTCTTCTCCGGGGTCGACGCGTCCATTGCCGCACAGAAGCAGCGATGAAGACATTATATAGTTATATAGAATCGGTATATTCACGCGTCGCCCAGTCTTCAACGCGTTCTTGCTGTGAGCTGCGCCACACTGGCCAGGAGCAATCTTGTTGTTGTGGCCCCTGAGCGCCACATTTTGCCGTGTGCTGTGATTGGTCAGATCGTCTCGATTAATGAGCATCACGAGTCACATCCGCTGCAGTCGTTCAGAAAATGCTAGCATATAGCGATATGTATATTTTTTTTTAGATTTTATCGCAAATTGTTGCCGCGACTAATTATTTAGTCGACTTGATAACGTGCCGTTTGACGGCTTGACTACTGATCGTTAAACAGGTATGTATTGTAGACGCATCATTAATGTAATAGCAAATATTGCTGCTGTTGATTACGCGGCTTTAATTAGAAGGGATGTCACGAAGAAATAATATATGTGCCGTCATCGACGTCACCAAAGTAAAAGTCGAAATGCGCTTGCTGGTCAACTCCCCCACGTTCTTTCCTTTTTAGCTCTCTCGTACTTTCTCTCTACCCGTGCATGAATCTCTATGTATTTGTATAAAAAAGTGTTATTTTTGGAAAAGCATTGATGGCTGCTTTGGATAGTGCCACGTAGCGAGTCGCGAATGGATAAAACAGCAGTGTCGTTCATTCACATGAGCACTAATCATGCTCTAGATTGAGCAAAAATGAGCAAACACGCTTGCGCGCGCATCGACGCATACATCTTTGCCAGCGAGCGCGATCTGCACGCGGCGAGGTTGAATGTCACGGTGCCCGAGCATGGAACTGGCCAAGGCAGCACCACTCGTATGCGATTTGTCACCATGTTGCCTGTCAGCGCCGTGGTACGCGACGTGTTTGCTACGATTTCCACGACTGCCTCGGAGCAGATGGCACTATTGCACAAGCACCGTCTATTAGATGGCGCTAATCTGAGGTAATTTTCGCTACTACATGAGATACATATCTTACTTTTTTGTAGTGCACCGCTCAGGATTGTCGCACTGCAAACTGCTGATGGATTCGATGTGCCAAATGATATTAAACTGTCCGACTGCATGCTCTCCCAAGCCGACTTGGCGCCCATCCTTCGCGTATTTATGCTGCGCGATAAGCATGTCATCGCTGGGCCGACTTCTTCGGCGAGATCTGTGAATACGCCGGTGCCGTCGCCTCTGCTCGACGATGGGAAAAAGCGTCGAAAGCGCATTCGTCGGGGTTTGCCTGCCGTAAAATACTTCAATGCCGTCTAACAAGCAGATGAGGATTTATCGGAAGCTCCGCCAAATACAATGCCGTTGGATGGAGCTGGCGCTCAGCATACTAGTGCTGTGAAAAGTAAAAGCCGTGCACTTGGTGCTAAAAACCTTAACTCGTTTAGTCATCGTTACTGATCACGCTGCACCTATGACTGTGAAAGAATCAAGGCACAAGAAGAGCGGTAAGAAGGCAAAAAAGTCTTTGGGTACACGATTGTATCGCTATAATTGTTTTTTCCCCCACTAACATTGGCGATAAAGAGGCAGCACTGGTCAAGGGTCCAATTGTAAGCAACAACAATTCCGCCGTTGACAGCGAGAGCAACGTTCCAAAATCTGGCAATAGTAAGACGTCTACGGTGGAGGTCAAGTCAGAAACTGCGGCTGGGACAGATGGCAACAAGGCCAAGCCAGCAAAGAAAACATCCGAGTGTCCAGAGAAGGAGACTAAGGTGGCCCCCAAAGTTCAGCCGGATGAAAACGTCGGGATAACATTGGCTGCACCCGCATCAGAACAAAATGAAAGTGTTGGAATAGTGTACAACTTGCCGCCATTGGACGACAAGAAGAAAAAAGCAACTTTGCCGAAATCTACGCCTCAAAGAAGCATTGCAGTCCCGCCTCTAGTTGAGCTGCGCAATACACTGGAAATTCCGCCGCTGAATTCGCTCACTTTCAACACGTCGCCGCTGTTGGATTTGCACTTGAAATTGGACGGCGCTAGTAAATTGGCACAGAAACGCCGACAACCGTCACCGGCACCCAGCTCAGCGGCATCCAGTTCCGATTCTGATTCCGACGGCGAGCCAGCGATTCCTAAAACTGCAAAGAATGGCGCTGGCAAGAAGGCGGTGCGACGCCGCCAGAGTGGGATGGAAGATCTGCTACAGACAGTGACTCCGAAAAAGGTTTAATATTAAAGTGATCATACAGAAACATCATTTATAAGTTGATCTGTGTAAATCAAAAGTTGGACTTGTACTTTGACTTGATCTCTACCACGAGCTGATGCATCATAACCGGTTGGACCGACAGCTTGATGTTTGGCGGAAAGCGTCGCTCCCAAAGTGTCAAGAATGATTGATAGTATCGCACAAGTTGCTTCAGCAGCGTTTGGATTATCAACGATCCATTCTTGAAGTTGCTGAACAGCTGCAGAGTGTTGGCATTGATCTCGGCCAGAGCTCCTCGCCAGGTGACCGCAAAATCCTTGGCGACTTTCTCGAAACGGGCTACCGGCAAAGTCAATTGAATAATGATGGAAATATTTATACGATACCAGCATCAATCGCATCAATGTCCTCGGCGTGAACTTCTACGGCTTCCACAAACGCGATCAAGCTGCCGAAATGCGGTTCCAATTCCATGTGCACAAATTCAAGAATTTTCTCGTCCAGCAACTGGCAAAAGTGCCCCTTCTCGGCCTGCACGGTGGGATATTCGCATTTCTACGCAAGGTCAATCGGTTATCTCAAAACTCGAACAGCATACATCTAATATGCTGACTATTAAGTCATAGTTGTTGATGAATATCAAGAGCTTCCTCTTTGGTTCAGATGTATCAGCTGCCATTCTGACAATGAGCTCTTCAACGGCGCCTCGCAGACGGTTCAAGCTAAAACATTAAAATGAATTTGTTTCGCGCAACATAATGGATACCTGGACTCTAGCAAATGATCTTCGTAATTATGATTCAAAGACATTATCGAGGCAGCAAACTCGGCATAGCGGCGAGTAATCTGCCAGAGATTAGAAGAAAATATAGCTATCGTTATAAAAAACTTTCAAAATGAGCGGTTGTGTCTACGGCAGTAAAGAGCCCAGCGCCAGTCGTAGCCTTCTTTACACTACTGATGTGCATGTCCATCACCGATTGGAAACGAGGCCAGAGCGTCAAGTTGATTGCATTAAGAAACGAGTCCAGGCATGGAATGCGCCGTTTCTGCATAATGAGCTGATGTTGCATGTTGATGCGTATGCACAGCAAGATCCCGACGGCATCGTAACTGCTATCTGCAAAGGATCTGATCATATCCTACATGCTATCAGTTTTTTGTGCACTATGACGAGTTACTTTTGCACATGCCTGAACTGCGCGCAACGTTTTGCCAAATACGTCTGCGAAAACGTCATTGGCGATAGCCTCCGAGCTGTTCTCCACCCGTTTGGTTTGGTGAATGCGCGGCGCACAAAAGAATTCGCTAATAAAGCAGTATTCAGAGGAAGCATTGTCGAGGATAACGCGCGAAATGCTCCGAAAAATTGCTTCAAACGGAAATTTCAGCTGCTTTTCTTCGGCCGAGTGGGGAAGTATGACTGGCGCATCAATGTTTGACAACGCGTCCAGACGGTCACCGATAGTGAAAACGTTGGTCTTGTTGGCTGTCAACTTTCCTGCACCCGTACCGAACAGACCTGGCCAAAATAAATTTTCGTCGTGAAATAGCCTCAAGCTGATAATCACCCACCTTTTTTCGTATTTTCGTCCATGCCCAACATGTCGTACTTGTCTGCGAGTGGACTTTGAAGCCGCTGCAACTTGGTCAAGTACTTGTTAAACTTTTGCTGAATATATCCGCCCATAATCTGGACGTAGTGAAATCGCAGCTCTGCGGCAGCTTCCGTGTGCCGCTGAATGATAAAGTGATGAAGGGACTTGTACCGCAGCAGAACCGACTGTTGCACAATGGCAACGTTGGCGTTGGGCGCGGACAATGATTTGATCTTGTCGATAAGAAACAAACGGCCCTTTTCAGTGATCTATGTGATCTGGTTTAACAAGAGCATAACTTCATGGAAAGCAAACCTTGAGACGAAGCTTTTCCATTTCTGGGGCAACGTCACGAAAAGCACGGATCTGCCGGCCCTGATGGTTGCGCACAAAAGTCATTTTCCGGTTGAGTTCGTTGACTGTTTGCACGTAGAGATCGCTAATGTCGACGTCGCAGACAACTCTAATTATAATGATTATAACTATATGGAAAGAACAACAAGATGCACAGTTCCATACTTTATGATCTCGGGCGACAGTACAACTCCTTCAAGAACAGTGCCGAGCTGCTGCTTCACCGTGAGACGGTTCTTGAGCTGGACGCTCATGGAAAAAGATTCTTCCTGCAGCGACTGGATCTCGGAGCTCAGCTTGCCCAAATCTTCTTGAAAACCGCTCAACATGGACTCCATGCCGCCCAGAATTTGGTCACACGACTGAATTTGACGATAGAGCGTCACCAGCGACTGGCCGCGCTGCATGTCTGCCAAGGATGAGCACATTTGCGAAAACATTCCATGTACATTGCTGCTTACAATCAACGATGTGCGATTCTTCAATGTCGGCCAGATCCGTCTCGATCCGCTTTGCATACTCCCTCAAGTCCAGGCCCTAGATTGTGAATTATAGTTGCGTACATCTGTATAATGTGTACTGTGCACACCTTTTCGAATGCCTCGCGGAGAAATTTGTCCTGCGCGCCGTCATGATCAGCGGTACTGGAGTCGTCGCCGTCTGCAGTGGACAACAGATTGAAATCATGCATAGATAGTTGTGATAGCTACACCACGCACCACCTAGTTGAAACTCGTCCGTGAGGAACTCGGCATCCGTGTTGGCTTCGGTGTCCACATCAGCCTGTGTGTCCTCGGCGGCCCCGCTATCCCCCGGCTCAGGTACCTTGATATGTGAGCCCCCACACAATCAGTCAAATGAGTATTGGAGCACACCGCCAGTATGCTGGCCAAGAAGTTGGAGGCGGTTGTGGGCGCCGGCAGCGCCGGAGCTGCTTCAACAGCCGCCATTGTTGTTGTAAATATTATTTCAACTTCTATATTTCACACAATGGCGTTCTGGGAGTATCAGCGACACCTCGCCGAGAATCTCATCTACCTGGGCCTGACGTGCGTCTGGATCCTGCTGGATGTGCGTTGCATGCATTCACATTTGCTACATATATATATGCTCATTATTTGGTGCAGGCTTTGCGACAGCTCCTGTCGCAGCGGGCAATGTATGCACCATGTGCATTTGTGTGCCGCCTCACCGTTGGCGCAGAGTAAATACCGAGTCGGCACTCAAGTTCCGTCTGCGTCACGCTGCTAGCTACACCGAGTGGCGAGAGTATGCACGCCAGCTGGACGTGTACGTGTATTATCCCTAGTGGCATGTGCCTGGCTAACTTTATCACGGCAGCATTTTGGGTTAGCCGGTGTTCAGTGTACTGCATTATCCCTTGAACTGCAAATCTTTCCCGGCAGGCAATGACAAGTGGCGCTCGGACCCCGCGTGCACCGACTATGACCACAAACTGATTGCAAGTCGTTTGCAACACCTGTCGGCCTCCCGTGCTAATGACGACATATCTACCATGATTTATGGCTTGCGTGCTGGTATGTGGAATAAATATACTTGGCGTCTCATAATTGAACAGGCCTACTTCGCAACCTCGGCGGTCTCACCGATGCCAAACTCTTCTCGCGCAGCTTGCTGGGGTTAGTTTCAATTTGACAGTAGTGGTATCTTGCGTTTAATACATCTCTGCAGGACGAAATATCTCATCGAGGACTACACGGATGAAGTGGTGCAGACTCTGCAGTACCTTGCTGACTGTGAAGTCGAAGGCTTCAGCCCGCAGGCCAAGATTGATTTCTTCAATGACACCCGGCAGGGGTTTGGCAACACTGCACTTCTTTTGCACGGCGGCGCTACATTTGGTGTGTGATGGTTTTTGCTCAACGACAACCACTAATGGACGAGGAATGTACCACCTGGGCGTCGTCAAGTGCCTGAATGAGCATGCATTGCTGCCAAGAATAATAAGCGGTACTTCCGTCGGGGCGCTTATAGGGGCGCTAGTTTGTGTGCACACCGATGACGAACTACCGGCTATCTTTCAGAGTAGTGGGATCGATCTGAAAGCTTTCAAAAGAGTCGGCACAAAGGGCAGCATCCGCCGAAAACTGTTTCGCCTCATTAAGCAAGGCAAGCAAAGCTGTTTGCTGGGCTAAATATCACTATTTCAGGATATCTCATGGATGTCACGGTGCTGGAAGATTGTGTGCGATGTAACGTTGGCGATGTCACATTTGAGGAAGCGTTTCGGCACACTAAACGCATTCTGAACATTGTTGTGTCATCCATGCGTAAAGATGAAGTTCCACGACTTCTCAACTATTTGACGGCGCCCAACGTGGTATGCTGATTTTTTTCGAGTTATAATCCAATTACCTGACTTTTTACAGCTCATACGGAGTGCTGCATGTGCATCTTGTGCAGTGACGGGTCTGTACGACAATGTGTCACTGCTGGCCAAAGATCACTATGGGAATATCGTGCCGTGGAATCAAACAGGTCAGCTGTTGCCTGCACCGCAACTCTAATGATCTCATGTCTGTAGCAATTAAATGGAGCGATGCATCCATGGACAATGAGAGCCCTACCACACGGCTATCGGAACTGTTCAATGTAAACCACGTCATAATGTCTCAAGCAAATCCACACATGCTGCCATTTGTCAGTCGAAGGCTGATGCCGCAACATGATGGGTTCTTTGACAAGATTGCAATACTAGTATCATTGGAAATACGTCATAGATTGTATCAGGTATTAAGTGCAAATTGTATGCAATCATACCTAATTAACTAGTTGAACAAGTTTGGCCTGCTACCATCCTGGATGAAAGGCTTCACGGACCAGCAGCTGACTGGAAATGTCACCATCTTTCCAGAGATTGAACTGTCAGACTACCGCGTAATATTCACAAATCCTACATCATCTACGTTGGACCATTGGATTCTCAAAGGCGAGCAGGCAACATGGCCACAGCTGGCACTTATTAGAAATCGGTGTGCCATTGAACTGGCATTGGACAAGAATTTGTTGCACTTGCGCACTGACCTTTTACCTAGACAGTTGCGCATAGGTTGAGTCAATATAACTTGCAATGTGCAAAACCATATTTTTGTTTGTGCTAAAGAATGAATATCTGTTTCAGTATCAGCAGCATGTAACAGC
>JAZDSV010000074.1:0-51308 GCA_036784855.1 Aphelidium insulamus
TAGCTGGACAAGGCCACTACCTTTCACATATGCAAGCAGAATGTATCTATGGAGGCATCAAGTGGACTTTATCAGAGTGATAATTATCATCACCACGATGGCAGATAGTGTGAATACGTTATGGTAGCATCATTTAAAGTCCAGGCTGTCTCACTGCAGCAGTGAGTCCTCATTACAGGCGCGTTTTGAGCGATTTGGAGCGCGTGGACGCGCGTGTAAAAAAAGGGAAAAGATTGTATCCTCTTCATTTTTTAATCAATTACATTGATTATGGTGTACGTCCAGCTTTTTTCAGATGTGCACCGACAGCCATTCACCATTTGTAGGTCATTTGTGTGCAATGCGTGCCAGGAGACGCTCAAGAAGGCCAAGCTGGACGCGCATCTGCAGCGATGCCGGCACGCACAGTACACTTGCGTCGACTGCATGACGGACTTTGTGGGCGACGCGTATCGCGCACACACATCATGCATATCGGAGGCGGAAAAATATCAAAAGGCTCTGTATCGTGGGAAGTCTTCCAAAAATTCGTCAAAGAACAACAACGTAGATGAATTGAAGATGGCAGAGAAGGCGGAGAAACCTCAGCCGCCAGCAGAAAACGTTGTATCCAGCAAGCAAATACCTGTTGTTGAAACCAAAGTGGATAAACAGAGTGAAAGCAGCAGCGACAAGCTAAAGACTATTATTAAAAAGCATGGCAAGAAGGCGCAGGTAAGCATGGTAATCAATGGAAATCAATTTGATTGTTGATTAACGGAAAGGCTTCGACTGCAGCGCTGGAAAAGGCCATCGCGAAAATAACAAAGCGTGCGAAAAAAGAAAAGATAATTTTTGAAGATAAAGGAAGTGCGATGGTGTCCGTCGACGCTTCTCTGCTCAGTGCGGTATGTGTTGCATAATAGGTGCTGCTTGTGTCACGACGCTGAAACGTTTGAATCAGCTCCTCGCCCAACTGGCCAATGGTCAATGAGCAACATGAAACGTGCAATCGCGTCGATAGATTTCCGCAATCTCTTTTATCTCTCGCATTGCTTTATTCATTTACCCCCAATGATATTCCCGTTTGCCGCCGTTGTTTGCACGCTCCTTTCGTCGTCGTTTACCGTCATCACCATTCTGGCGGATGCCCATGTCAATATGGCCCCGACGCGTACCACAAATGAAATACCTTTGCCACATGCCGGCCCATACCATCCGATCCCAACGCGGACGGCAGATTATCAGCAAGCAATGCCGGAACAGGTCGTGACCCCGCCCCCTCAGCTGGCTACTGAACACATATTTGACACTATTGCGTATATGGCGGATCCACTACCGGGTCCCACGCCCGTGCAGACTGATCAGATCATCCGACCAACTGTCACTGCCACTGGCAATGTATCACACACGTCGCTCAAGTATGACACCATTGTGAACCATAATGAGCCTAGTATTGCGATGCCCATCGCGGTGATTGCCGCTACCAGTCTCCTTGCCGCAAGTCTGTTTCTCACCCACCGAATGTCCCGTCAATAAATATCAATATCAATGTCTGCCACCTATAGTCACACATCGCTTTATTACTATGCTTTAGCAGAGGGCAATATAACTAGGCGCTCTTCTTGCGGCATTGACAGCCTACAATGGTGTCATTCATATGGTCAACAATCCATTGCACTGACCATCGGTGAGTCGGGCAAGACCGCCAGTTGGCTGGCAGAGAACGGTGTTGCACGAGTTGCACAGGACGACGGTCTGCGCGTGGCTGAACACGGTGGTGACGGACAGGCATCCTATACACGCAATTAGCAAATGGAGATCAGTTATCAAGTCGCGCCGACAGCCGACGGGCAGACGGCAACGCGCAGCACGAGGACTGCCGGCGACATGGCGAAGAGTGAGTACGCACCGGGGCACTTGACATCCATGAAGAAGGAGTTGGGCGACTGTACGAGACGCTTCAACTTGTGCTTGCGCTTCTCGGATTCAATGGACGGGTTCAGCAAGTCGACGGCGAGCTACACGGCGCGCACACACACGTGTCAGTCCAGGAGCATGCAGCAGTAGATGATGTGCAAGACATACCACCATGGTGAAGAGATGTGCGTGCGTGTGTAATGGTGTGCGGGTGGATGGCTGGCAGCGGTGGGAGCGGGCAGGCTGGCTGGCTGGCTGTAATAATCCAGGAGTTTAGGTTGCGTAATGGCGCGCGCTGATTGGTTGAATTATGTGGCATTTTTCGCAGCTGCAATTCAATCGCACTTTGCAGCTCTGCAAAATTACAGCAATGTCCACAGGCACATACATCGCGTCTGTGCTGGGCGCGGCCACCGTCGGCGTGTTGGGTTACGCCGTGTACTTTGACTACAAGCGGCGCAACGACCCCACGTTTCGCAAGGCCATAAGTGCGTCGCTGATGTTGTGTGATTACGTGCAGGTTGCATCCCCGCCTGACTTCACTTGCTGTAGAGAAGCAGCGCGCGCTCAAGCAGGAAAAGATTGACGCACAGCAAAAGAAGAAGGAGGAAGAGATGGTGCAGCTGCTGTCGCGCGCCATGGCGCTCGCCAAGGACAAACAGTACCCGGCAGACGTAGAGACCCGCGAAGCCTTCTTCATGGAGAACCTGCAGAACGGCGAGCTGTTGTTCCGTCAAGGTATGCCAGGCTACATCTACGTGTTGGCTATGTAGCGCTGATTTCAATATGCATGTAGGTGCCCACAAGAATGTGGAGGCCGCCGTATGCTTTTTCCACGCCGTCAAAGTTTACCCGAACCCCGTGGACTTGATGGTCATTCTGCAGAAATCTATTCCCGAGGAAGTTGTCTCTCTCGTCTACGCCATGATCAGCACCGAGATGCAGATAGGCCAGATGATGGAGGGCAAAGCTCCGCAGTGAGACGGCCATACATTCACACGGTAGATTGCGTGCTACAATATAAACGTTCGACTAAGCACCTTGTGTCCTACCTACGAGCCCATTATGCCAGTAGTTGCAGTGCATACTGTGAAGTGTATACAGTGAATTGCATGTTAAAATGTCTTGAATGTGACCGCCATTTTAAAGCACCATAGTAAACAGTATTGACAACAATACGACTCCACAATATGACCGCAATCAACACCGTCACACCGCCACACGCCGGCCTCGGCTCCCACGAGTCCATCTGGACGGATGTTACCTGTGGCGAGCTGGTGCGCGGCCAGACCCCGGTCACTATTAACTCGGACATTAGCGTGGAGGCCGCTGCCAATGTATGCTGTGCTCATGGTAACCTGTCTTCCAGTGGCATGTGCTGATACTGCCAGGTCCTGGTCAAGAATGGCATCTCCTCTGTCCCCGTCTACAACACCGCCACCAAGACATTGTACGTGTGATACTAGTGATGCTTGTCGCTGTGCCATCCTTACAATCCTCGCATTATGCAGCACGGGAATGTTTGACTACCAAGACTTGGTGTCGTATGTGCTGGTGGTGTTCAAGAAGGACGCCTGGCGTGTGGACGAGGACCAAGTGGAAATACAAGAGATTACCCGCCGTGCCATGGCCCACCAACCAGTCCAAGTGAAGCTGGTAGCTGGTACGCACATTGAATATAGCTGTGGTGTGGATATCGGTAAATTGACAAGATGCCTGATAGACCTGTCGCATCGCAACCCGTTCTACTCGGTACCGCCCGAGACAACCCTTCTGCAAGCCATGGACATATTCAAGACTGGTGTGCACCGGGTGGCCGTGGTGGACGGCAGCGGTGAACTGCGCGGCATCCTCACGCAGTCCAACGTTGCCAGTTTTCTCTACAACAAGGTGAGTGCACTGGTCTCTCACTCTCTGTTACATTACTTGCCTCATTCACGCGCGATGCGGACAGATTCAGTCGGTGCCAACGGCGCAGATGTCGGCAAGTCCGACGTGATTATCAGCATTCCCGAATATTCTAACGTATCCATAGTTGGATGAGTTGGGACTGTCCAAGACAGAGGTCCTGCCCATCAATTCTGAGGCGCAGGTGTTCACGGCACTGGGTGTTATGCACGAGCACGGCTTCTCGTCGCTTCCTCTGACTGATCATGGCGGCCGCCTTGTGGGCAGCATTTCGCTCTCTGATGTCCGATAATATGCGATATATGTGTGTGTGCCGTACTGACGTGCTGTTAGATCAAATATGTGTTCAAGCAGTTCAAGTACAACTTGCTGTGGCAGTCCTGCTTCCAGTTTGTGGCCTATGTGCGCAAACACCAGGCGCTGGAAGACCAGGGCCGGGTTAGTGCGGTAATATGGCATCTTGATTCAGCGCTGATGGTGCAGGACCGATACCCGGTGTTTGAGACGAGCAAAAAGGATACGCTGTCCCATGCAATTGGCAAGATGTGTGCCACGCGCGCCCACCGCCTTTGGGTCGTGGATGAGCATGTAGGTTTGAGGAGAGATCATCCTTAAGCCACATTACTCACTTACTCTCAGACGAAATTGATCGGTGTGGTGTCGCTGACGGACGCATTGCGCGCACTGACGCCACCCGAGACAACGGCTGCATAGTGCGTGATATCCTTGCGTTTGAGCACAACAAGTCGTGAATGAATGAGCAATGTCACACATGTAATAATTGCACTATTATACAGCAAGATACAATTTATATACACAACAAAACTAGTCAGAGCAAGTGAGTGCGGCACTCCAGCCGCTGTAGCGTGGACATGTACTGAAGAAACCGTCTGCGAGTGAGCAAGCGAGAGTATGGCGGTGTGGAGTCGGCATTGTCGGCAGAGTCCCGATGTGCCGGCCAGTTGAGCCAGTCGCCCAACGGACACACTATCGTCTCGCTGCCGTTCTGGTAGATGACATTTATCGGAGAGCTGCTGGCAGGATCCGGCTGGCGATGCGATGATGCAGCCGGAGTGCCAGTGGTAGTGTCGTTTTGCATACCATTGACGCAGCTATCATCATCACTGTCATCGTCATCATCACTGTCGCCGTGCTCATTGGCCATATCAGCATCCGTGCTCTCGTCATCATCATCATCATCATCATCATTGGATTGATTGCGAAACACGCCATTCCTGTCGACGCAGTGCTCATCATGCTCGGAGCCGCCGTCGCAGCCATAGCATACCATCTCGGACTCGTCATCTTCACAGTCGGAACATTCACAGTCGTCGTCTTCGTCGTCAAAATTGTCCAACAGCATTGTCGCAAAGTCCATGCCGTGGTGCTGCTCAACAAAGTTGGCAAATTGTCTCGCAAGCGGCCCGAGTGGTCGTCCCATGTATTCATTGTCATCGTCCTCGTCGTCCTCGTCGTCCTCTTCCTCCTCCTCCTCATTATTGTCCTCGTCGTGGTCCTCATCAAAAGAGCAACAACCGCACGAACAAGCATCGTCGTACATCTGATCATATGTGTCGACGGTGTCCTCATCGTCATCGCTGCAATAATCATCTTCATTGTGAACATCATCATCATCATCATCCTCGTCCCTTAAACTATCCTGGCCGCCGTCAGCAGCCTCGTCTTCATCATCATCATCATCGTTAGCATCGATGTTGCCAGCTGTCGACACTGTCGGAGCAGAAGCTTCAGCAGGCCTTGTACTGCTGGCGATATCGTGCGATGATTGCACGATGGATTGTAGCAATGCTCGTGCTTCGGTCTCGCGTGGCTCCGCAGCAGACGTCGCCGTATTATTTTCTTCGCCATATAGAGTTGCAATGGGCGCACCAGTAGTAGCACCAGTTGTGGTGGCAGTAGCCGAGTTCAGGTAGGATTCGACGGACGCTGTAAACTCTTGCAGACTCTGACTGCTGTTGACAATGCCGTCCATGATGTCGGCAACTGTGCTGGCATTACGGGCAGCATTATTGCCGGCTGTACTGGTAGCTGTGCGGGAGGCCGGGACATGACTGCCTCCACCAGAACTGTTAGTGGCACCACTAGCAGCATTGTCGACAGATGCCGGCGGGGCAGCCGACCTTGTCAGCGCCGCCTCATCATCAGAGTAGTGAGAGCGGCGAGGAGGTGCGCGGACAAACACCCGCCGGTCGTCGCGGCCCTTGTTGACATGATCCTGACTGCTGCGACGGTTCTCGCGGGACCGCCGGCGCATGTCTCGCAGTGGCAGCGCAAGTTTGCCCATAGTAAACGTTTTTGTCTCGATGGATAAGAGAATACTGTTTCAATGTGAGTCCGACAGTTATGCACGTTTGTATTAAATACTACTGCAAACTTGCACTCCAGGTTCCCATATTATGCTGCATGCACCAAACTATTATCGCACGCAATATTCAAATGCAATGCGGTAGATCTACTGTAACGCCGTACAGCTCACACATACATGCACGATAGCCAGCAACCCCGCACGGTGAAAGCAGCCAATTAGAGCGTGCATGCAAAAGATCTCATCGGCCAATCATGGCAACGCGATCTGTAACGACGACCGCGCCATCAAAAAAACTTTTTTGTCACGTTTTCAAGTCTGTCAGCCTGCAAGCATACATTCCGTGTGACGCCGCCTACAATACAGATCACAGCCATCAAATTTCACATATCTAATCGCACGGTAAGCACCATATACATATCATATCACTGCCTATATCTATTGCGTCCGATATTGCCGCGTTGTTGTGAAACGTGGGCGGCCAATCGCCACAAGCTGCTTATTTCATTTGCAATTTGACGTCTGCAATTTCGTCCGTTGCCACCACTCTTATTTTACGCCGTTCTAGATATAAAGTTGTTGGCATCAATCTATCAACCTACACACGATATCTATCTACAATCATGAAGACTGGAATCTGCGCATTCATGCTCTCGGTGGCTGCCATGGTGGCCGCGGTGAGCGCGGATGGAGGTTCATTCACTGCATCAAATGATCACGATGGTCTGCACGTTGACATGAGCTGCACTGGCGGAACAGTGACACTGAAATTCAAGTCCGATAACCCAGTCAAGAATGTAGTTGTTGTCGCATTTGATACGACCAAACAGTTCCAACCAGCGAAGCATAAAACGATTATTCAACCAACAGATGATAATAACTTGAATGGCGTTACAAGGGATGATCTGGTTAACATCGGTGGGTGTGGTGATAAGGTATACTATCGCACCAAAGTACGAGGTGGAAGCTGGGGTGACATAGATTGGTTTGAAATAAGTTGTGTCGCCCGGGCGAGCAAAAAGCCTCGTGCATGATCAACTGTGTGTCTCTACAACTCATCATTTTTGATGAACAAGCAATGCCAATGAAATAAAACACTAGGCCACACGAATATTACAATGCAGTGACATAACATAAAAACGTACACGCGTACAGTGAGCAGAACAACACCGCAACACTGTTATGTGCAGTGGCACGCCGCTGCTGTCCATAAATAGCGTCCGTGTGCCGCTGTAATCGGCACCTAACATCTACACACAAATGAAGCTGGCGGTGGCCACTCTTGCTGCATGCGCTCACTACTACATGGCCTCACCAGTTGCCGCGTACAGCATCTTCCAGGCTGGTAGTGGTGGTGGCAGTCAGGGCCAGAATGGTGGCCAGCAGCTGTCCGACATTGTGCCGGTGGGGTCGCGGTTCGCGCAGCGGCAATCCGGCGCGCCCTACCCCTCACTGTGGGACATTATCGACAATGCCACCCAGCTCTCGCAGTTTGAGTCCACGGTCTCTGGCCAGCAGAACATTGTCAACCGTACGTAGATGATAGATTATATACTACACATAAATACACGTTTATATGCGGCGCAGTGCTGCAAGGCCGCTCTGTGCGCTACCAAGGCGAACCCGTGCAGAATGTCACGGTGTTTGCCCCGATCAACGCGGCGTTCGAAGCGCTACCCCCCGCCATCCAGCAGCTGTTCAATGGGACGGCGGGCGGTGCTGGTGGTCGCAACAGCCAGCAACAACCGAGTGGTGGAGATCAGCAGTCTCAGGATGCCGGCGTGGCATTTGCAGCGCGCAATTTCTCGGGCCTGCTCAACGGCGTGCTGAACTATCACATGGTCAATGCCACAGTGAACTTGACACGTGTGCCGCTGGGCGGCAGCCAGTTCCAGAACATTCCCACATTCGCGGAGCCCTTCAACCTGACCAGTGAGTATCTATTGAATAATGTACACTGTACACGCATTACCTGACTCCACATAATAGTTCACAACGGTCGCAAGTCGGACGTGTCTGCCGCACAGGCCACCGCCAACATCACGGCGCCCATAATCACCACGCCGCAAAACATTAAAGTCAATGACGCGGCCATCATTGCGGGCGTGAGTGCCAGCAACGGCATCCTGTACCTGGTGGACAGTGTGATTTCGCCGCTCTGGTTCGCCAACATTAGCTTGCCGCAGCTGCCGCGCGACTTTGAACTGCCCCAGCTGGGTGATGTGATGGGTGGTGGCAGTGGTAGCGGTGGCGGTTCTGGCATGGGCGGCGGTGCTGGTGGCGGTGGACAGTAGTCTCCCCTTTACACAGAATACTTGCACATGGCAACAATCACTCCGTACAGCGCTGGACGCACTCATAGAACTTCACTGTAGAGCACAACACTTGTGCTATATCTGTCTCTAGTACTGCTGTTGCATCTGTAAAAGGTGCGTGGACTCGTTGAGGCGGACCATGAGTTCGCCGGCCCGTTCACGCGTCAACTGCTCCTGCTGGATGGCCTTGCGCAGCGTATCCGTCAGCTGCTCGTTGCTTCGGCGCTGTGTGCCCAGTGAGCGCCGTGTTCCCTGCACAGCGGCATCGGCCCGCCTCAGCTCATCCAGCGCCTGTTCAAATTTGAGTTCAAGCACGCGTCGCTCCTTGTCCCAGCGCGCGCGCTCCTCACGCACAGCATCCTCCACGCGCTCCAGCTGCTTGTCGTGTCTGCGCGTCAACTCCTCTACCGCCACCTTGTGCTCGGGTGCCAGCAGACGCAGCTCCTCGCGCTTCTGCAACTGTTTCAGCACTTCGGACTGGGTTTCCAACTGGCGTTGCAGTCGCGCGATCAGCTCGTGGTCGCGGTGCTGTCGCTCCGAGTTGTCCGCCATGAGATTCTGCATGGCCAGCTGGTGTCGCAGTTCGGCGCGTTCTTCATACTCGCGCTGTTTCTGCAGCAGTATCTCCTCCATTGATGGTCCGGGTGGCTGCTGTTTTGTGCCCATTGTGGCCCGGCGGGATACCGGCGATCGTGGTGGGAGTGGCGATGGGGCGCGCGTACTTGGTGTGGTCGCCGCCATGGGTTTGTACACGGCGGGCGACGGTGACAGCGTGCTCTTCCGGCGATCATTTGTGTCCGAGGAGGCGGTCGCAGCCGCGGTGGACACGGTAAGGCCCGCTGTCGGCCGTGACACCGTGCTTCGACGCGGAACAGTGCCATTGATGCTCGAGGTGGAGCCAGCAGGTGACTGCATCGACGCCGCTGTGACGCGCAGTGGACTGGAAGGCGCCACGGGCGCAGAGACGGCCACGGACGGCTTCCGGCTGTTCATTCTGGTTCTGTGACAACGCGCGTCGCGTCAAATAATGCCGCGGTGTTATTGCCACTTGCTGCGCCACAAGTGCATCATATGGCTGTTGTGTTGGCTGTTATACATACACTGTATAATATACTCTCACACTGTATAATACACTGTATAATTCACTGTATATTATATACTATATACTATACACTATATACTCTTGCACTTTCGTACATACTATCAGATAACTTGTTCTATTACTTCCACAGACCGAGCCAGCTGTAGGCAACGGTTGCAATGGGAGGTTTTTCTTCCTGCTTCTCGTCGGCATTTGGGGGCATCACTTCCTTGGGCTCCGACGAACTGTTATTCACTGCCTCTGTCGGCTTCACAGCAGAGGCGGGCAGCGCTGGCGGGAGTGGTGCTTCGGGTGACGTGACAATCGGGTTGCGTTGTACAAACCATGACAGTCGGAATAGTCCTTTGGCCGCCTGAGAATCCGGAGGCGACTCTGGTAGTTGTTTGTTGCTGTCTTGCTCGAACCCAGACAGCACCACCGACGCCATCATTGGCCGTGCCTGCTCGAATGCAGGGACCACGACATTGGGCTGGTTCTCGGGTGAGGGCTGGAGATTTCGTGGGAACTGCACAGGCAGCGCAGCCAATATAGAGTCCGCCGAGGCAATCAAGTCTGACATGTCGCCTGGTTTTGCCGGAGTGCTCTGCAGTGTTCTTGACGGCGCCGCTGATACCGGGCCAGGGAGCTTGTTGAGCACTGGAGAGACCGGCGATGCTTGGTTCTCGGTGAATAGCGGTACTTTTAGCTGCTGTGACGGTTTTGGTGATGCCTGCTGTTTTGGCTCTGCAGCTACCTCCTTCTTGGCATTGTTCAGCGCATCCAAAGCCTGGGCACGGGATGCAGCATCCTTCACCACAGCCATAGAGTCACGCTTCTGCGCCAAAAAGTCTTTGAAATACTCTTCAATATTGTCTGCATTCGGAGAGGTCGGCGCTGTCTTTGTCGGCACTCGTGCTACCATCTTGCCATCAATCTTTCCTCCGCGTACAGCACCATATTTCTTTTCGTCCTCCGCTCGTTTCTTGCTCACAGTGGAGCGCACTGTGGCATATGGACGAACAACTGATAATACCGGCGCATGCCTATTGCCTCGTTGTATCTGAGGTGCATCCTCTGACACAGTCAAAGTGGCTGCAGCTGCTGCCCCGACACTGCTAATAGGCGGCTCAGAAGGTGAGGTAGGTTTTGACAATGATGCATCCACCTGTTTCTTCGTGGTCGATACCACACCACTCGACTTGTCCAGCGCCAACTCCCACTCACGCCGATGCTTCATCACCAGCGCCTTGGAGTTGAATTCACCTTCCTTGACATGGGCGTCACCGTCCGCCAGACCGGCGACCTGGCGCGTCTTGCCCCAGCCAAAGTCGTCAAAGTGCCAGAATGCATAGGCGGGCAGGATAAAGTTCCACACGGGCAGCGCCAGCAGGTATACCAACATGTAGCCAAGGTATGATATGCGACGCACTTGGAAGAATACCAGCACCGCCGGCATCAACAAAATCATCAGCAGCATCGACACCGACATGATCATGTCCGTTTGGTTCGAGTTTTGAAAGAATGCCACATTTGCAATCAGGACATAGGTGAGGAACACGGCCACTGGCAATATCACAGTGCCGATCAAATCCAATATCACCACAAACTGCATGGAGAAACAGAATATGCCGCACAGGTCACGGATAAGTGCCAACTCCATCAGATTGTGCACGGTACTGTTGATCCAGCGCCGGCGCTGCGACAGCAGCACACTGAACTTGTCCGGCACAGTTGTCTCGCACACGGCTTGTGGCAAAAACATCATCTTGCGCTTGGGAAACGTCTTGAGCATCAGAGTGGTGAGGAACCGGTCCTCGCCCAGTGCCAGCAGGTTCTTCTTGTGCAGTGTGTCCACGACGTTCTGGCTGTACTCCTCCACTATCTCCGGGTTGGCCAGTATGGGCACCCAGTAGCCGTCGCTGCCCTTTGGCACCTTGATGCGATACATGCAGAAACAGCCGGGCAAACAGGTCACACCGCCAAACATGGACTCGAATGTCTTTGACAAAAAGTGGCTGATAAAGTATTCGTACACCTGGATGGCCGTCACCCAGCTGTCCATCTTGTTGGCGATCCGCGTCTCACCTGTGAAATTAGTTAAATGTCAACTATATACATCATATACATATATACATGTATATACATATACGCACCGCATATGCCCATGATACTCTTGTCGTTGCAGAGGGCATTGATCAGTAGCGTGATGGAGTCGCTCTTGATCACCGTGTCGGCATCCACCATCAGCACCGCTTCGTACGCCGCGGGGTTCAGGTGCGCCACCTCAATGATCTTGCGATAGATTTCGTACTCGAGCGCCGACATCCGGTCGTCAAACATGACCTTGCTGATAAAGTTCATGAATATGATTTGGGAGTCGCGCTTGCCGCGGTTGCCCGGCTTCGGGTCCTTCGCCTCGGCGGGTGTGCCGCACTTGACCACCAGCACCGTAGGCACCCTCGACACCTCGTGCACATAGTAGCCGCAGTACTACAACGTTATATGAGTGCTTATCATTAAATCTTCCTACAACTGCATACCACGCGGGCCATGTTGTGCTGCTTGCTGCCCTCGGCCACGGCCACGTAGCTCTGTGGCTCGCTGGCACTCAGCACCTCGATGAGACCGACACAAATGTCGGCGGTGTAGACGGGCTCTGACTCGCGACCCGGCTTGCGCTCCCCGCTGTCCACCATGCCGTCCGCCACCAGCAGAATGAGCTTCTTGCCATTGGCGTATGTCGTGGCCGCCACCGAGTCCAGCGTGTTCTTGATCTCGCTGGTGCGCTCCGAGTAGCACGTGACCATTGTGACCATGGGCGGCAACCCATCGTCCATCATGCCGCCCATTATGCCGCCTCCGCCCGTCGCGGAGAACAGTTCGGCGGCGGTCAAGGTGTTGCGTTTGTTGCCCGCATTGGGTCGCAGGGTGCCATAGGCTACCGGAGAGGCCAGTGCACTGGCCAGCACCGGTTTGCCACCCGCGTACGCCATCGACATTGGGCGGCCAGAGAAGCGGGATGTCTGCGGCAGCAGGGACTGTCTGTTCCCCTTGCCGCCCTCCTTCAGGCGGCTATCCAGACCGGCCAGACCGGTGGCACGCAACTCGGCGGCCCTCTTTGGCGGCCGAGACATACCCGGCGCCACCATCACCGTGTACGCCATGGCCATCAGGAATCGCGTGATGACCAGCGTGGCCACCACCACCAGACTCATCATGGTGACGGCGTTGGCGGTGAAGCAGCCCGCGGACTGCTTGTACATGTAGCCCACGCGGTACACCTCGGCCAGGCATCGCATCTGGGCCGTCAGCACCGCGGACCTGGCCACTCGGTGCGTGATGTCGACGCCGGCCGCCGTAGCCAGCACCGTGCGCGTCTCGGCCGACAGCCAGCTGGCGTTGGCGGCCTTCACGGCGTCCAGATCCACCACCACGCCGTTGTACACGGTGGCAGTGAGGTTCAGGGGGTTCACGGCGGCCAGGTCCTCCCACTCGAACGACACCTGGCTGGCGTAGTGCAGCGTGCGCAACACGTCCATGGTGAGCCCGGTGTGACAGTGGCGCTGGCCGTCCACAGCGTCGTTGCGCAGCTCACACGATGTGGCGGGTACCACGGGAATACCGCGGCACGCCTGGGCGTCCCACGCGTTGGGAAACAGGGCAGTCACGTCGCGGGTGGCCGCAATGCCGGTGGCATAGGTGAACTGGTTGTTGGCGTCGGCGCTGTGCACTTTGCGCAGGTATGTCGCGGTGAAGAGGTACCAGGTGCCGCGGATGGCCACCGCCGACGAGTCGTACGGCTGCGTGAGTGGCAGACGCTCGCTGGACTCTGGGCAGAGCGTGGCGCTCAGGCCGAACGCAAGGAACACCAGCATGGCGCACATGACTGCCACAATGCTCACCAAAGCCTGGGGCGTCAGTGTGTCTGCACACACACACACACACACATATATGCACCGAGGTGTACGTACCACTTTCTCGCGCCAGGCACGCTGCACCGCCGCGTCATCCATGCCACCCAGCCGGGACAGCAGAGAGCTGGGTATGCAGCATGTGACGCCGCGGTAAAACAGTCCCCACGCCGACCAGTTGCCGCCGTCTTGATCGTCTTGCTGCGCGTCATCCTTGCCCGCGGTGGAGGCCTGCGTCTCGTCGACGTCTTTCGGAACTTTGGCTGCATGTGCCGACCCAGACAGCGTGATGAACTGGCTTCTGATACGCTCGCGGGTGGTTCGAGTGCGCGACAGCTTGGCCGGTACTGCGGACAGATGATGGCTCTCATTGGCGCCGAGGCCACCATCGGCGCCACCATTGGATGCCAATGCCGTGGCTGGCGGTATCGGCCGCGAAAAGTACTCTATGGGCCGCGTGGAGTTGCGCGAGACAATCGGGCGCCGCTGTGACGGTTGCCTGCCGTGATGTATTAGCCTTGCAAGGGTATGTATCGTATAGAGAGTATACTTGTATATAGACTCTCTCTATATATATATGCATATACAAGCTATACTCATCAGTGACATACCGCTCCGGCTTGACCAGCTTTGTCTTGCGTCGCTGCAGCATCACCGGCGGCCGCTCATTGTCGCCATCGACAGTGATTTCCACAGACAGCGGTGGTGGCGGTATTGGTGTGGCTGTCGGCGTGGTTGTCGGTGTAACCATATTATCTCTCCCATTAGTAGCCGTAGACATATTTGTATATAGTTATACTAGTATATACGCGTGTATGCGCCTACTTGTATATAATTGCTGATTATAACAGACAACGCCAGTGAGAGAAAAATGAACGAGCAATTCACAGCGCTGCAATCCGATTGGCCGGCGACGAAATGACGGTGGACGGCACAGATAGCGTGCGCCCTGTGCGCCCTGTTGGCGTGGCGGCACCGTCAAATGGCATAGCTGTGGAGGATAATGACAATTCACAGCACCACGTGTTCCGTCTGCACTGTCTGGAGAGCGCGCTGTTCACGGTGCAGGCGTGCGTCGAGCCCACCCTGCTTCAACTCCCGCCCGACTCCAAACAGATGGCGGCCTCCGCGTGGCTAAACGTGCAACCTGCCAAGCCTCCCACGCACACAAGTGGCCACGAAGAGTATCCACGCTCTCTGCGCCGCCTGTCCAATGATTTGCGCTTCCTGTCGCTGGCAATGCTGCGCGAACTGCCATCAACCACAGATACAAGTACACCAAGTATACGTAGTAGCATGCCGGCTCAGGTGCACATGGCGGCCACGTACGGACGTGCAGCGGCCGAGGCGTACGACACTCTGTTCCGCGTTGGAGCCGCATGCCCTGCCACACGCATCTGTAACGCCGTGGCAAAGCGGCGATCAATGCGTGGCGACAGTGCCCCGTCCAACCGCGGACCTGTGGAATTCTCTTTTCGGCCCGGCAAGCTTCCCGCCGACTTGGCATGTATTTTGGGTTCTCTATTATGCGCTTATATTAATGTGTATTGCTCTAGATGTATGTCGCGGACGGCGACGGCGGCGGCAGCGATCTCGGTACTGTCGATGACTTGTTTTTCGGGGAGCCTGATGTGCCGCAAATTACCTCGGTGCCTGCACAACCTTCAACACCCATCATTCTGCAAGATATGGCCATATTAAAGTCGACAAGGACAGTTGCGTGCATGACCGATCCCGTTCCTACCGCTGCTGCTGCTGCCGCCGCTTACAGGAGCACAGCAATGGATGTGGATTGCTCGGCTCCATCTGCGCCACTGGTCAGGCGAGACTCCTCTCAGGCCGGCTACTTTACCAAGCGTGTAAGATTTTACTGCCTGACTGCATATAATTGCATTGTGTACAATTATATAGAAGGAGCGAGCGGATGAGGAGTCGACATCCTCGTCTCCCGGGCTGGCGATGGCACCAGAAGCACCAAAGAGGAGTGCATTCCTGACGGCCAAACAAAAGCTGAGTATGGACGAGGCAAAGCGCAGCGGTGGTCGATATGCCGCCCAGCCTTCGTCTGCTGTTCAACAGCAGCATCAGCAAACAACTGCGAATGACACCGTCAGCGACCAGAACAGAAAGACTCTCGGGCCGACAAGGAAAAAGTTTGTGCCGCCCATGAAGAACCGCGAAGGCACCAGTGACAGTGGTGGCGGGTATGTTTCATCAGAAAAAAAGTGGCTGTCAGTGTCGTTCAACACAGTTCAGGCTGGTCAATGAAGCGAATAAGAGCATATTCGGCAAGTCCCCGTCGGCAAAGGGAGGAGATGAGGCTGCTGACGGTGCCGACATTGACGAAAGGTTGCGCAGCATTGAACCCCGGATGATTGAGCTGATACAGAACGAGGTTTGAGCGCAATTGAATGTGATATTATGACATTTTTGTAACATACTTTGACAGATCATGGACAGCGGTGCGCACAAGATTGCGTGGGATGATATTGCTGGCTTGGAACACGCCAAGAAGAGCATTCGCGAGATGGTCATATTTCCCATGATGAGACCGTATGTATTGGCTTTGACAAATTAAGTTCGCTCTAACTGTACTATATATAGGGATATATTCACTGGGCTGCGACGCGCTCCAAAGGGGTTACTGCTTTTCGGGCCACCCGGTATACTCTTGCCAGAATGTTAAAAATCCTTTATTGACATGAAGGTACGGGTAAAACGATGATCGGCAAATGTATTGCGAGCACTGCCGGCTACACATTCTTCAGCATAAGTGCCTCCTCCCTAACATCTAAATACGTGGGCGAGGGCGAGAAAATGGTCCGCGCTCTGTTTGCCGTGGCCCGAGTGCAACAGCCGTCTGTCATATTCATTGACGAGATCGACTCTCTGCTCACTCAGCGCACTGATGGTGAAGTGGAGGCCAGTCGCCGCATCAAGACTGAGTTCCTCATTCAGTTTGTGCGTATCGTTTGATGATGATTCATCAGTCATTTAACCATCTACAGGACGGGGCACACGTCCAGAACCAAGACGAGGACAAGGTTCTGATCATTGGCGCTACCAACCGACCGCAAGAGATTGACGAAGCGGCAAGACGTCGTCTGATCAAACGGTTCTACATCCCACTGCCGGACTTCAATGCCAGGTGCTATCTGATGCAGTCGCTGCTCAAGCGTCAGAAGCACGATTTGACAGACGCCGACGTACAATCGATCGCACGCAGCACTAAGGGCTACTCGGGCTCCGATCTGGATGGGTTCGTCACGGTGACTGATGACCGATTATGCAAATGAAAATGATGACAATGTGTAGGCTGTGTCGAGAGGCGGCGCTAGGACCAGTGCGAGAGATTCCGCCCGACCAGATTGCCAATATTGCCTTGGACGCCGTACGAAATATAACAGTCAAGGACTTCGAAGATGCACTGTCGCAGGTGCGTGCCAGCGTGAGCGATCGCGACCTGGAAGCATACGACGGCTGGAACAAGAGCTATGGCTCGCTACCTGATGTATTTGAAAGCGAGTCGTAGCTTACTGTATATATAAAATATGATTTCGATAATATATATTCAGGCTGTGTAGAAAAAACTTCACAGCGCCTAACAGCTCTATTAGTTTTGAGTCCGACGACGAGCTGCAGCGCCAAGCGCGACAGTGACGCTCATCATGCTGCAAATGGCGATCATCGTGGTGCAATCTGTGACAATGCCGCGATATTGGGCAGACCACGGCTGTTCCAACATTGCCGCCAATGCGCGCACAGCCACAGACCAGCCGTTAATGTTGACAGCGGACAGGGCCCACGTCACCGCCAGCATTAGATCAATGATGTTTCTGTCGGTGCCGACAATAATTCTTGGCGCCCTTTTATGAAGCAGTTGAGGCGCTGTGTGCAGCAGCAGTGACGCGACAAGTAAGGGAATTATGATAAGCCATTGTGGTGTCACTATAGATACACCGCGCAGGGCAGTGTACGTGAATAGAGGAATACTGGTGGTAATAATGGTGTATGCACACGCGGCAGACAGTGCAAGCTGTATCACTGCGGGAATAATCATGTGGTATAAAGTTATTGTGTGGGAGTATACGAATTGTATATGAGAGAAACCAAGCACACCAGTAGTCAAGCAACTTCGGACACTGCCGATTGGTGGACGCGTTGCCTTCAATGCAACACTAGTATGGACAGTGTGCAATGAGGTTTATTCGTTATGACATATCAGCTTCGTCGCTGTCAGCAAAATCGTGGGTCTTAGTTCCTGTAACTCCCTCCCCGCATACTTTGAATGTGTCAAAATTTGCGGAAAATATGATGTACACAGTCTTGGCCATACTAACAAGAACATCCTGTGCATTCGAAAGTCAACCAAATCCATCATCTCTCCCGAGTCTGGCATGCCACTTCCCGCCGGGTTCAAATCGTGCCAAATGCTGATCGGCTCTATCCCCATCTACCATGAGTACAAATCGTACAGCCGGCGTTTCCCGTCCAATACCACATTATAGTCTACGTATTTGGTACACTCGTATGAATCATTTACTGTCATCCATTCTGGGACCATGGTAACATTCGGTGGTACAGCAGTAGAAATGGCGCGGTAAAACTCTTGCTGGATTTGATTTTCAAGCCGCGCCCCGTTATTTTCGTTCACGAAATTAGCTAATTTCCTCACACGTATGCGAGACACAACATCAACCAAAAATTCAACAATTCCACCGGTCCACATCATTGATCGGAAAGTGTATCGTGACATCATCCACGCTTTTTGATGCATAACAGAAGCGAATCGAAAAAATCCGTTAGTATCCTCATAAAGGATACCACTTATAACCAGCAAATCACTTATGTGAAGTGTATTCTGACTGGGAGGTACTTCAGCAACGGCATCAAATGTACCAGTAAGACTGTCGAGAGTGGAGATAAGATGACATCGATCGGCAGCATCAAGTTTTTCACCATCAAGTTTTTCACAAAGAGCATTTACCGCCTTATACGTCGGAACACCACGCATTTTGCTGATAGTCTCCACAAGTTCGCGCGAGTATGCAGCATGGCTCAAATCGGCCAAACTAATGTCAGAGTCCTTGGCAATTAATTGCTCAAAGAAGCATATCATGTGGTAAGCAACACCAATATGACTCCCGCACAATGCCCACAAAAGATTAGCGATGCGTTTGACTGCAGATCCTAAGCACATCTCATTGAATTCCGATCGCGTCAAATATAAACCAGGCATTTCAGCATCATCGTTCTCGAGACCAAACACTTGACTCGGAGAAAAGGCAATCCGAGTACCAAATCCAACGAAACCATTACAATTGACGTTACCATAAGCGGCAAAAAGTATTACTCGAAGGCCATTAATTTCAGTTGCTGCTTTGACTCTGTCCCAAAACTCCAAATCCTGGTACGTTTTCTGAGCATCGTCGACTATAAGAACACGGTTTTGACGGAGTAACATAAAGTCTCTCCACTTGCATCCAACTATCGTATCAAAGAAGTCTGAAAAAGACGACTCAGAATCATACAATGAACAGCTAATATGGACGACAGACAGGGCTTCATCGCGTGAAAACTCTCGAAACAGTAAACTGCACATCGCGGTCTTTCCGGAACAAGGCGGGGCACGAAATAGCAAGACCGGTTCTGTGGAATTAACGATTCGATTGACAGTTTCAGCACGGTGAGTCAAGAATTGGCTAGGAAGACCTGCGGCGGGGAGCTTAGATGACGTCGCCAAGATCAGCGAATCGGTTGAGAACACGGGTCCAGCGATTCCAAAAATAACTGCAGCGTCGCCTACACAAAGTAAGTTGTCTTCACTCATAAATAATTTACCCTGCAGCGGTCGCAAAAATCTGACAATGAGCGGTTGATCATATGACGATTCAGGCAGCTCGTCCAAAGCCATGGGTGCATTATACTGCTGCTTGCCGTCGGCAGAATAGATGGCGACATCGCTTGCATAAACCCCAGCCAGCTTTGGCCTGGTGCACAGCAGATGAATGACATCAATAATGCGGAACTTAGAATTTGCCGGGAAATGGGAGAAATTGATTTCAACAGGCCAACTGCCGTCGATGAATCGAATCCACAAAGGATTCATATGGCATACCTATGGAGCAAGCTGTAAAGCGTGGCAAAATGGCGCTTCAACAAGCGCCTTTCTGACTGGATCATAATCCATAATTTTTGGCAACACGTTTGCCAATCGAATCCTTTCGAATGCGTCACGCAACCCTGGTCAAAGTATGTCTACAGTCAGTCTATCTCTTGTACCCGATTTATCTGTACTACAGAATCGGTTGGAACCGGCTCCATTTGTACGGGTCTTCCCGGTCTAACCAATGGACTCCACCTCGCCGGACTACCCTATAGTGTGTATGAAGTAATGAAGTAGGTTGCAGCTGTTGGAGTTCACTCACTATCGTGAGTGTATTCCTAATATAGTAGAAATACATTAGTGAATACAGTATTGATTCAATCGTGATGACCGCGTTTTTAAGGTCGTTGGTGTGAAGGCAAGTATATACCAAAGTGGTAAGTGACACCATGTCTGAACGCCGGACGCACGACTATTACTATCCCATCTCCAACGTAGTTGTGCCATTTATAATAGCCCAGGCGAAAAGTGGGTAGCGATGTGGGTAGGGCTGGTCGCATATCTACATTGTCCGACTACTCAAAGCATGCCTGCAGTTGCAGTACAGTGACTTCCCGACATCAGTTAAAGTCGGCCTGCTGCCGACTCTCTGTCCGTATCGGCACTTCCGCCACACACGAGAGCGGCCAGATAGTTTGAAGCATTCTCGCTGTAGTTTGAACCTAGTCTAAGCTATATATTAAGAGAGTAGTACGCGAGTCTAGTTTTCTTCCATCTCTGACGCTTGGTCATTGTGTTGCTGCGAGTCGTCGTCGTCGTCGTCGTCGTCGTCCTCCAAGTCGCTAACTTGATCGCCGTCAATGATATCTTCTGCATCCGACGCACCGTCATTATCTTCGTCTGCAGCAGACATATCCGACTGCATGTCCGACCAGCCGTCCTCGTTGTTCTCGTCATATACTTGAGCCGGGGTGAGGAGTTGGGCGTCACGTTCCTGGGCAGTGGCCGCTTGATCGGTGCTCTGCGCTACTGACCGCACCCTGATCTGCTGGTCCAGCACATCCAGTCGTCCTTGAAGTCGCAATAGCTTGTCAAATACACTTACGCGCGCGTCAACCGTTTGGTAGAGCGGCGCCAGCGTAGTCATAAGCGAGGGTTGTGTCATCAGGTAGGCCATGTGCGTCACCAGCAGCATGCGCACCCATCGCGAGAGAATACGTGCACGGGCCGGTCTTGCCTGGAACCGGGACACGCACTGGCTGAGGAACGGCAGGATGTATGCGGCGGGCAGGCGCTTGATTGTTGCATCAATTGTGTACGGGTCTGTGATTTGCAGGCACTCTTCCAGCAGCACCGAATCGTTGCTGTGTAGTGCTTGTACCAGCATCTGGTGCAGAGAGTCGGCTTTCGGTATGGCGGGCTTGCAGTTGGAAGACTTGCCGGTGGATGTTGATTGTGTGTTTTCCATTGACAGTGCCTTGACTTTGTCGGCGATGGTCGGTTCCTCCTCGGCCACTGACTCGGCGTCGCTGTATGAATTATTGGAAAATTCATTGTCGGCGACATGTTCCACAGCGGCAGGCATTGCAAAATCGGTCTGGCCGAGAATGTCCGCCTTGGATTCTGAATACCCGTTTCCGGTTGACATCTTTTTGCGCATGGCCTGCTCGTCGATCAAGTTGGCCTGTATGGATTTCTTGAATGATATTTCGGCAATGGCATTTCCCGTCTCTGAGTCAACAAAAGGTAAAGTCTCAAACTGGGGTCGCAGCACAGATCCGCACGCAAGCAGCAAGTGTGTGCCAGACACCAGCTTTGCAGCAAGCACCGGTACGTTGCCACCTGCATCAGCGCCAGCATTCTGTACGGTGACGGTGCAGTCGGCTTTCCGTGACCGCGGAGCACCCGGGCGCCGTTTGGGCTTTGACTGCGCCGACGCAATCGATTTTGCATTCTCATAGCCGGTCCACACAACGCACTGACCCTCCTCTGTGATGGCGACTGCATTTCCCGCTTGGCAATCCAGGCCGACGATATTGGACTGGCACGACAGGGTGCACGCCGGCGCATCAGATCCGGCCTTCCACGCATTTATGAAGCGGTCGTGGTTGGCGTATGACAGCAGCATTGCGCCGTCCTGCACCAACCCCGCAATATTCGTCGCATGGCCCGTGTGTGTCTGAAAATTAAATGATTAGCCAAATCGCACAATATGTAATTTTATATGCGTATAACGTGCCTGGATGAGTTTAAATTGAGCATTGCTGCTGGCCGAGTATATCTGTATGGCATTGCGAGCACATACGACGGAGCCATCGCCGCGCAGTAAAACACGGTCTAGGCCGCCGTCAGCAACGCGCCAAGTTGCCTTGATCGACTCCCCGGCATCAAGCAGATCCCAGCAGCACACGTTGCCGCCATTGTCGCACGAGACCATTACAGACGCGTCACCATCGCCGACGACACCGATATCACACCCGGTCACCGGATGCGTGTGGCCGCCACTGAATACGCGCACAACAGACGCGTGCACTGGCGCGTACCAAAATATGCCGCCATTCTTGGCACCCACCACCACAATGTCGATTTGCATGCCGCTCACCGTGCGGCGCTTCTTTTTCTTGCCCGTCTACGTGACCACACATTAGCATGACAAATGACATAATCACACACGGACACCATACCGCCACAGAGAGCAGAGATGCGGGAACAGGGCACCATGCCACCGACGTGATGTGCGGGAAACGATCGTCGCACACATCAGCCGCACACGTCCCCGTCTCCGTGTCCCAGATCTGAATCCGGTGCTTGTCCATGGACTGAGACACGGTCAGGAAGCGGGTGCCATCGCAGCTAAGCTGTGGCTGTATGTCGACGCCGCTGCCGGACTGTAGCTGTTCCTGCAAAAGCGTGTTAGTGCCGCGCGGTGCCATCTTGCCGTTGAAGGAAAATGGCGCGCGTCGTTTTCTTCGTGTTTCGTGCTGCAATTTGATTGGTTCCCTGGTTTTTTCTTTCTTTTTTCTTGTTGTGGTTTCACTCAGACTCGCTGCTATATCACAGTCACCAACAACAAACCTTATATCTCTGATTCTTTCAACCCATAATCTCTGTGTCTGCAGTCAACTCTTATCGAGTCGGGATACAGACTACGCGAATATTTGTTGCGTTCCTCTTCGCCACTATCATTTCTGCAAGTATGCAAGTGGCCTCATATAGCAAATAAGTGAGCTGTTGTTCCAACCAAAGGACTCATTTGTCTTCAACAGGGTGCACTCTTAGTATTCGAAACTCAGCGTGATAAAAAACACTGAAAGTAACACTAAGATACTAGACCAACAATTGCACACAAGAATAGTTTAGTGACTTGCACTTGACACGATGATTGCAATCATACACCGTAGCCACGAATATTTTCCGCAAATGCCTTGCATGTGAGACGATTATAAAGATGGCACAAACACATACCCATTCCGTGGTGACCGAGTACGGTTCAGAAATCGTGACTCCGGCCTTGGTAATGGTGGCTCGTTGGAACTATACATTTATCAGTAACGTCATAAATTAAACACATATCACAAACCCGGTTCAGAGAGCGGGCATCACGGTAAAAGAGAACGCGCATGCAACTGTCCATCAGCTCGGTAGCCTCCTGCTCAGTCATGGTGTCTTCGCGGCCCTCAACGGCCTTGCGCAACAGTGGCTGCGCAATGTATGCACCATAGCCGGTGGCCAGTGTTGATGCTTGCCACGTGGTTCCATGCAAGTCGACGCAGCCCAGGAACCTTTGAATTAGCATGTCAAGTACGAATAAATCAGGCAAACGAACTTTCGATCGTCGCGGAAACCGGCAACGACAAATGTGTTCCACAGCGGGTTCATCTCGGAGCGGCGGTTGTACATCATACGGCTCACATACTCGTAAATGTGCTCGGGCGACAGCGTCATTGCACCCTCAAACTGGCAGTAGTCGTTGGTACTGTATGGAGTGCATTAGTCCGCGGACAATAAAAGTTGATCCACATCAACCACACTTGCACTTACACAAGCTCGTCCATCTTGTGCTGCACAAACTGGCAGTCAGAGATGTCGCCCGCCGCACCAATGCACGTATACTGCCCAACGGCAAACATGCGGCGCTCATCGCGGAACCGTGCCAGTGAGCCGTACGATGCTGCACGAAGTAAGCCCAGGTCTGCCGCCTAATATAACACGCACCCAGAGTATCAGCTGTCATCATGATGCCGTCCTTGTACTTTATGGCCAGCACAGAGGTGCCGGTGACTATGGGCTGCCTGTCGAGGGAGGGGAATCAGTCCATGCAAGCGCAGCATGTTCACTCACTTGGTGTGGCCAGTGGGGTCAGTGGCAGGCATGTAGCCAGCGCGCATGGATGGCAGCATCTCGGTGGGCATGCACATGGTGCCATCAGAGTAGTTGCGCTGCTTGCCCCAGTTGGCGGGGTGATGGTCCATCTGGTGGCTGTTTTGTGTGTTATGTATACGTAAAGAAGAGTTGTGTGATTAAGGACCGCCTTACATAGTTCCCTTCCATGTAAATATGTGCATTCATGACCCTTGCATTCATGCACGTATTATATACAGCTACTCTGCATTGAAGAATATACCTATATATACATATGGGTCGACTTGAGTGGTTGTTATCGTAGTTCTTATATATATGTATATATATATATACATGGCTTGTTTAGGGGTCTCACAGTAATTCAGTTGTGTCAGCCAGTATGGTGCGTTGGATAGTACTTAAGAACGGATACTTTTTGCATATGTATGAGTTCATAGAGTGCCATGTACGTCACCGGCAGTATGATTGTAGGCGAGATAAAGACATCAATTCTGTTTAGCATACCCTGCCTATGAATTGTTACATGTAAATACGTTACAAATTACTTTATTAAAGTGAGTGAGTCAATTACTGTCGCGTGGCCAGTGCCATAGCCGTCTCATGCGCCACAATAAAGAGAGTAATACAACCTCGGCAAAATATAGTATTTAATATTAAAAGCGCCATTCATACAACGATTTTTTTTGAGCTTTTATTATTTTAAGTGAGAGTCATACAACACTTAGTTATACAACAGTAGGGGGTTTCAAAGTTGACCGAAAACTGCAAAATGCTGATCAAAGTCAAGGTGAGCCGCGTGCTTTCTCTTGTACTGCCATCATAACTGACACGCTGCCACTCCCGGTATTATAGACGCTCACGGGGAAAGAGGTGAGCTATACATTGGGCATCTATAGATATGCGGGGCTCACCGGTGCAGATCGAAGTGGACATTGAACCAAATGACAAGGTGTGCCAGGGGGGCTAGATCGCCGCTATGCAGACTATAATAGCCAATGCGCAGATAACACGCATCAAAGAGCGGGTGGAGGAGAAGGAGGGCATTCCTCCGGCCCAGCAGCGGTGCGTACTGGGATTTTTGCAGTACTCATTCAGATGTAATAATCTTAATTGACCTGACACATGCTAGACTCATCTTTGGCGGCAAGCAGATGCCCGATGACAAGACTGCTGCTGATTTCAACATTGAAGGTAGATTATGCAGTATTGTTGAGAAGTGAAGTTGACACATGCAGGTGGATCTGTGCTGCATCTGGTACTGGCGCTTCGTGGTGGATCCAAGTTGCTGTGACGGCCTTCGCATTGCATGCAATATATCTGTATTAGGCATTGTATCACTGCTTAATGTTTTTGATATTTGCATATGTAGGAGTATAGCTCTCTGCATGTGTAAGATTCAACACTTTGCAGGGGAACTTTGTCATTCAACCACGTTGTATTACACACTTACATAATGCAAGTTAAAGGTATCTTGACGAAGTTTCTTTGATATACATATGTATTCATTCTGCGTATGTACAGCGAAGTACCCGTGAATGTACACTATGCATGCTATGCATAGTGTACATTCACGTCTTAATACATTACATTCATTTGTCTTAAGAGCAGCCAAAAGTGTATTAGTAGGGCGCCAGCCAATAGCGAACGCCGATCAGCCCTCCGGCGCCGCATCTCGCTCAGCGTCCTCGCGCGTGTCCCGTGGCAGCTGTTCCGGCGTCGCCTCGCTGCTCCAGACCCCTGGCAAGTGTGTCTTGAGGATATATCGCCGCGCCTTGTGTGCGCCGTCGTTGCCACTTTTGGTGAAAGTTCGGCCTCCTCGTAGCAGTGGTCGCTCCTATTGCTCTACGGCACCCTGAGGCCACATGGCGTCGACTGTGGATGCGGCGCTGTCATACGAGTTTGCATGTCGTATAATGCATTCGGGGGTGGCTGCTGTGTCGAGCACCGCGGCACCAACAATCCAATCCCCGGCGCCCATATGGCAGTCTTACATGTCGCCCGCACAAGCCGAGTGTCTACGTGGCGCGCTATCCGCCGGCGCTGAGGGATTCTACACGTTTCTCTCGCAGGCACCGGACGCTTCAACGGTGAATATCGGTGCCATGGACACGGCAGATGAAAACAAGTTTATGGTGCCGCTGGCAGCGATGCGGACGCGGCTCATGCTCACGGAACAGTGGCTGCTCGCTGCCGGTTCGAGTACAGAGGGCCGCACATCGTCAACTGCACTGGACACTGCTGCGTATACACCACACACACCAGACGTTGGCGATGTCTATCAAACGGTGGAAGATGATTTGTCGTCACTGGTCGTATGGCGATCTGTACTTCAGGTGCGCCTTGGTGATAAATCAAGTCATAGTCCATAATAACACACCTTATGATTAGTCTGCCATGCCGCCCACTCCGCAAAGCATGGACCAGATTACTAGCGCTGATTTAATAACTAACGCTGTCGACGCCGGTACACCGACAGAATCCGGCCCGCTTCCTGATGCCGTTGATGTCATTCCGGGCATTGGAAGCATCAAGGTTGGCTATCTATTCACGCTCCTTCCCATTCTAACTCATCACCCAGCATCTCATTGACGCTATTGACCGCTCGGCGCATGAATGCTCACTCCCGGCACCGCCACTAAAGTTGGTGCGCCTTCTGCACGAGGTCAAACCCAAGGCTGCGCCATCGTCGAAATGGGTTAGTAGTGTACTTTCCTCCTATTTTGTTCACCTTTTGTGCAGGCCAATGAAGACCGTGTCGGACAGGCTGAGCTGTATGAAATGTGTGAAAAGATCCTGGACGATCTGCGAAACTACAAGGAACACTCCCTCCCCTTCCTCAACAAGGTGAACAAGCGCGATGCTCCCGACTACTATGACGGTCAGTCAGTGCCGTGCTGTAATGTTATTAGTAACATCTTATTTGCATTAGTCATTCGCAATCCAATGGATTTGGGCACAATGGGCAAAAAGTTGAAGGCATTCCAGTATCGCAGCAAAGATGAGTTTGAAGATGATTTAAACCTAATATGGACCAATTGTTTCTACTACAACTCGGATCCGGCCAGTATTTATCGCGTGCATGCCACGGCGATGCGCGAAAAGGCCGAAAAGCTGCTCCTGCAAGTGCCTAACATTGCGATACGGTCTCGGGCAGAGCTGGAGGCTGACGGGCTAGATACTGATCACATTACATACGGTGACAGTGTTTCCGGCTCGCAGGAGACTGTCGATGACTCCGCCTCTCCAGTATGTGTCAATCTATTGATGTATGCGTATCTCGTAATTAATTAAATGCAGGGCTTGTCGACGCCCGACGTTCCAGCGCTCGAAGATGACGGGACTCCATTGCTGCAACGTATGGCTAATTTGTCTGGTTCGCACCAGACCGACCAGGTTACTGCCATCACCACAGCCATGGACACGGACGACATGGCGGTCACGATGGACGGAGACTGGGCGCGAGAAAGCCTGGTACGGTTGTTTCCATCATGCACCGAGGACTACCAACCGCTAATGGATCCGGTGGAGTCGCTACAGCAACTGTCACTCATTGAGCAGAGATCTGAAATTCTCTGGAATCGACTCATTCAAGCCAACCTTCCTATTGGCGACAAAGAAGTGCTGGAGCGTTCATCGTATGATATGCTCCGATATCTAAAAGGCGGCCAAGCCTACATACAACACCTACGTCAATCCGAGAAAACCCCTGTTGATGCAGCGACTTCACTTCTCACATCACAAAACAATCAAATGCCATCCGACACAATGCCGTTTGTGCCGGAGCTGTACAATTTTTCCTCCTCATTCCCCGACATATACTCGCCGGGCTCTCTAGATGATGTTCAATCTCCTAAATCATGCACCAAAACCACCCAGAATCCATTATTGCCAAACATTAATCGAGCCGCCCTCATCTCTCAACGCTCCTGCCAGCCTATAGTTGCCAATGTGGAACGACTGAGAGAGTGCAGGAGGCTAGAACGTAAAATAATTGATTTTGCGACGCAGGTAAATACATCATGTGTGGCTGCGTCATAGTACTAAACAGTGCGCAGACACAAGCAAATAATCAGGATCTGATGGACGGGATGGCCGATGATGAACCCGATACGGAAGTCAAACTTAATCTATCGACGTTTGTCAATACCTCACCCGATGATGATATACCAACAGCTGCCAGTTCCTCACCATCGTCATTAAATCCCATCCCCATCCAAGAGCCCCAGGCGCAAAACTTGCTCAGCCGATCCGTCACGCTCCTCCTCTTGCAGGCTGGTTTTGACGGTATGTAGCCGCATCATGTCATAGTTTCAAGCATTTTATTTTTCAAGGAACCACGTCGCAATGCATGCAAATGCTGAACGAGACCGTCAGTCAATACCTAGAAAACCTTGGTCGATTACTCACAAAGTACATCGATTCCTACGGCGCGAACATGCCCGTTCACGAGATCATTCTGCACACGCTGTATGAAGGCGGAGTGCGGTCGGCGAAAAGCCTCGAGTACTCTGTTCGGTCTGAGCCAAGGAGGACACAATCAAAGTTGTGTGCGATACGGCGCCGACTGGAGAACTGCTACAATATTGTGATGGAACCCTCTGATGACGAGCGGGAAGGATCGGCTGCCGCCCCGAAAGCAGATGCCGCGGCCGGCACGGATGCAGCACCAGTAGAAGGGGATATTGACGGCGATGTTGCGTTCCTCATGGGCGATTTTGGACAAGATCTCGGTGACGACTATCTCGGCCTGAAGGAACTAGGTGTGCTGAATGGCTCTGCCCTTCCCGGCAATGCGGCGCCATTAGCCGCAGGCCTGGTAGTTCCAGAGCATTTGTGGAACACGGAAAAGCGGACAAGCAATATTCGACGGATGCGCAAGAAACGCGGAGACATGCTTCGCACGCTGTTTGCGGCATTCGGCACGCCGGATGACGTTCTGGATCCCGCTCTGCTCGCCTCGGGTGCGGAGGCAGAGTTTGGAGATGCGCCGAAATTCCCGCCGTTTAGCGATATGTCCGCACATATCAAACTTTTCCGCGACTATTACGAGCAAAAGCTGAAAGATGCTGGCGGCACGCTGCTAGAGGTACGGCTATATTGATTATATAATTGTACACGACGTTTATCTACTGGCAGGACGAGTTCCAGCCGGTCAAGGCAAAGTCAAGGCGGAAAAAGAGGAGCCCGCGCAAACCACCGATGGACGGATCGTCACCCAGCAAGGGTTTCGCGCAGCGATCCCCGCCTCCCTCCCGCTCAATAACCCCACTGCCACTATCGGGGAGTCCAGCATCCACCTATACCTCGCTGAAACCGCCCTCAAAAGCACGAAGGAGACCTCCTGCTGGACAGGGACAACCCAGGCGACCTCCATCAACATCTGGCACGGGCAATGATGAATCGGATTCCTCTATCGCATCCGTGTGGTCACAATCAAATGGCGCCACTGGCATCACGGCCGTGGGCGGGACTGTCAGCATGGCCATTGACAGCAGCGGCAGCAGTCAACAACCCAGCAACGGGCCAAGTGGCGGAGACAAAATGACCGCCATGGAACTCGATCCGACGCTCATTGAAGCAAATTCCAACGGGCTCGGCGGGTTCATGCTCGAATAGACTGTGACTGTGCATACATACATACGAATTGTGGCGCTTTTGATATGTCCTGCCCGAGGTGTACATATATGGCTTTCAAGTGACCTACATATGTAGAGATACCGATTTGTTAGTATACAAACGTGTGCGCAGTTGGGAACAGCTTAGCAAGTAATCGACAAGCAATATTACAAGTATGCAGGATACAATTAACAAGAAGTTTATTGACACGGACAGATGGTAAATACATCTTTTGCAGGTTGTCGTAGTACATGGACAAGCACATTCCGCCGCCAGTATTTGTGTTGGCCAACAAACGCGACAACGTTGAGCTCTGCTTCACGCGCGATGATGATGGCGCTTACCGTGTTGTGTATGGAGGTGTGTGTGTGTGGCCATATGTGTGTGGCTGGGTGGTGTACTTGCTAATTCCGTGAAGCTGTGCATGTCGCCGTGGCGAGCATAAAGTGTAGGCAGCATAGTTGATACCACGCGCTCTCTCTCTCAACGCCTGCGTGCAGCACAGTTCGTGTCGCCGCCAGGGGCCAAGAAAGCCCTGCTCAAGTTCTCTGCCGTGCCGCCGGGGGATCAGGCTGGATCCAGCACGGTAGATCACTTGTTGCAGTTCCCTGACGCGGCCACACGCGACGTCTACGCCGACCTGCTCAAAGCCCTGATCAATGAGTACCGGCTGAGTGCACATGCGCCAACTGCGCCGGCACAACCTGCAAGTGTGGCTGGTGCCGCGCCGTCGAAACCGCTGACGATGGAGGAGATCAAGCTGCGGCAGAGCGTGTTGCAAAAGGATGCCCGTATACGCAGACTGCACCGCGACCTTGTCATCGCCGGCCACATTAGCGAGGAGGAGTTTTGGCGTACACGTCAGCACCTGCTGCTCCAGTTCAAGGAAGAGATGGCGCAACAGGTTGGCCTGTCCACGGAACTTGTGCACGAGGTGAAGCCAATGTCCGCGGAAGGCACCGATATCAAGTAGGTGCACGTCTGTGTGTATGAAGTTGCTAACGATGCAGGTACACGCTGACCAAGCCCATTATCGAATCCATATTCATTCATCATCCGTCAAGTTAGTATCGAGGTGTGTGTATCATATCTAAGGTGTGACATTTCGCAGTCAAGCGAGCATATGAACGTAATGTTCCCGCAAAGGTCAGCGAACGGGATTTCTGGACTCGGTGTTTCCAGAGTGCATTCTTCTATCGCGAAAATGCTTCCAGTCGGCCCACCGATGCCATATTCGATGAAGCCATCAAGGAGGAAGAGCAAGGTAGTGGGACTTGTACACACCTTGTGTAATTTTGAACTTTGTTGGTAGAACTTGCGTCTCCCGCAAAGCGGCCCCGACTGTCCAACTTTTTGACGGACCTGGACTGTCAAGCAGACGCGGGAATAGTTGCGGTAGGTCCATGTCCATCCATTTGACTTTTAACGTTTCAGGACTATGGAAACGAACCGGATGTGAGTATGAGGCCCGGCAAGAATGCCCAATCCGCGCCCATCATCCGCCGACTTAATCGGCATGGACAACTCGTGGTGCAAGAGTACCATGGCGGTGCCGACCAGGAGACCACTGTGGCCGAGAACCAGCTTCCACGTCATAAACAGGTTTTGCGCTCAGTGCTGGCACTTGATGACTTGGAGCCACCGCCGGCAGACAAGTCCAGACCGCTTCATATATCCAGCCAAGCATTATACTTTCAATCGTCGGACGACTCACATGATTCCAGCAATCGTATGAATGTGGAGGTGCCGGCGACAGACAAGTTTCTGCGTGATTTCACGACAAGAAAAACCAAATTTAACCAAGTGGATGTGAGTGCAACCTACTTGAAGTACATAGTTAAAGTATTGTAGATGGTCAGCGGGAAAGCGTGCGACGCCGCCTACCACTATGCACTGAAGCACATCAGCAGTCAGCAGCAAGACTCCTCCAACGCCTATAGTGGTACGGTACTTTGTTGATAATAACAACCTGGAAGTTATACATGGCAGATGTGTTTGCACCGGACGCAATGCAAGAACTGTTGGCACTGCATGCTAAATGCGTTGAAGTTCTTCATCACTTCTGGACAGTGCCTGGCGGTGCCGACTCTGTTCTGAAAAGGCAACTTCTGATCACTATTGGCCGTCTGAAATCGGAGATTAATCGTTGGTTGCGGGGCGTTGCTCCCGATTCCAAGGGCGTAGTGGCACGCAAGGTAGAGTTAATTGTTTGATCATGTTTTGAGGCCTACACTGATCCATCGGCTAGATATTTAGTGCATTGCTAAAGTCAATGGAGCTCGTAAAATAAATATTTAATTTAAACATTCTATTAATTGCACTCTTACGCTCCAATGCTGTCGGGATTTCTCTCTCATTTCCATCCATCCCGGCTTCTTCTTTCTAGACTTGAGCCAGGTTTCGTACTATATTTAAAGCGTAACAAGTCCACAGTACACTGGCAACCACCAAATCCAGCCCTGCTCCCGTCGCCATTGGAGAGACCAGTATTGTTGCTGCTGGCAAAGCGAGCTTGAATCCCATGCAGCACAGAGGCGTTGCATATTATTCCTGGCAGAAAAGAGCGACCTGCAGGTGTTTTACTGCACAGATGGGAGAATGGCCGTTACATGTGTGTGTGTCGATGTCTCAATTGTGTCATCATTTCAGCAGTTGCACAACGCGTCAAACTGGGGTGGCTGGAACGCCAAAAAAGCCAGGAATGAAAAGGCAAAAAATACCTGGAACAATGCCTTGAACGTCGAGTCGATTTCCTCCCTTTTATTATGAATTGCTAGGGGCAATTGGCACTCGAACCATTTCTGTTGTCCGACGTATTGGCCGAGCCTTGGCAGATGTTGACAACCTCTCCGCTCGCATCAGCATTCGGTGAGTGTGGCAGCGACTCTCTTTTATTGTGGCACATGAGCGGCTATGGCACTGGCCGCGCGGCAGTAATTTGATACTTCAATAAACTCCCCATATCTTTTTTAAAAAAAAAAATTAAATTGATTGATTGATTTATTCATTAAACGTATCTAACCGGTCGGTCATGACGTTATAGTACAATCGGCACACAGGTATGATGGACCCCATACGGAGTAAACCACCGAACAGTGACAGGCGCACATCGGGGCGTGATCAATTGTTGGCGCGCAGTGTTGTGATTGTTTTGGCGAGTCGTAACAGTCGTGTGACTAGTGTTGCTGTTGTTGTAATGGTGACGGGCGGACCTTTACCGCGACGCCTCTGACGCTGACACTGGAGAGCCGAAACCGAAGTACCGATATCTGAAGGAAACCGAAACCGCAACCGCAACGTGTTGAATGACCGAAACTGACACCCGAAAAATCTGGCGGCACAACAACGCAGTAAAATTCGAAAAACCGGCACACACACTCCGGGTTGAACCTAGCGCTGGCCGCCACCGTGTAGTAACTTAACCACTTGGACCACGGCGGCGGTAAAAAATTAAATGATTGTGGGGGTTTATTATTAAAATTTAAATTAAAGAAAAAAATTAAAAAAAAAAGTTCGCTAAGCGTTTACAGTCTCTGATCCACGCGTTCACAAATGTCTGAAGCGCCAGAAATCATCGCCTTTGAGTCGACTATCGCAGCCAACGCCACTCACACGGCGGTTCCGCTTGACCCATGCGGAACGTCGTGCCCCATTAAAGCCACCAGTCGTTTTGACGACGCGGTGGCTGCGATGCGCGACGAATTGCAGTCGACCAAGGAGGAGCTGCTCTCGACAAAGGAGGAGCTGCTCTCGACAAAGGAGAAGCTGCAGTTGGTCGAGGAGAAGCTGCAGTTGGTCGAGGAGAAGCTGGACTCGACAGACAAGGAACTCAAGTCGGTCTCCCAGCGTCTCGGAAAAGTGGAGACCATCCTGCACGCTCATGCCGCCGCCGAAAAAGCTTCGGAAGATGCTGCTGCTGGCCTTGCTGCCGAGGTGGAAACCCACGATGTCTACGAGGTACTTGACATATTCAGGCCATTTATGACATTTCTAGGCATTCACTGGGCCGTCGGTGGCGTGGCGTGACGTCAAGCGGGCTCGTGACAACGTGGTTCTGGCAGAGCATTGTGTGAAGATGCTCAAAGGCGGAAGAACTTGTTATGTAATTGATCCCTGCTCAACTATGTTACAGGTCGAGGCGAAGCTGCGCCGGGATCTTTGATCTCTGTGCCAATCCGCCACCAACTTATAATAGTTGCATACTTGCATGGGTGTTACCTATGCTTAATACAATGTAAATACTTCATATATACGCACTTGAGTTGTAACTGGTCGCTTGATTGATTACCATCACGTTATGTGTTAGTCTGACTTTGCTGTGTGACGAGAAAGATGCAGCACAAGAGCATTGTCAAGTTTTACGATTATCATGCCACGCAGGCTCCTACCGAGTCTGTACTGTGTGAGTGCTGTGTGGAAGTGTGCAAGTGTGCAATTCAGCAACCGGGATTAAAGGCAGCCAACCTTAATCCAGGGTTCAGCCACACTTAATCAACCGCCGCCGCTGCGTAACTCGGAGAAGCACAAAGAGCAATGTCGTCTTCTCAAGCAGCTCCGCCACCAGGTTAGTTTGCACGGTGCATAAAGCGCGCGCGGTCATACTCATTGCCGTACAGATGCCACCGCCCAGTCGCCACTGCATTACACACGCGACGTCATGCTTGCGCTCTACGTGCATACCGTCAAGAATGGCGGTGAAGCCGTGACCGTGCCGGCAGAGATGACGCAGTTTCCGCTGGTTTATGCGCCAGAACCCACGGAGCCGGTGGCATTTGCGCCTCTGTCCGACCTGGAGCGTCAGGTGTGAGACGCGTGTCATCACTCTCGCGATGATTGTTGCTAATCTACGTGCGGGCAGCTCATGGAATCCGGCCACATCAACAGTGAGACGGGACACCGACGCGCCCCAACTGGCCCGCACTCCCACCACCCGGGTGGGGCGCGTGGCAATTACCGTGGTCGCGGGAGAGGTTCTTGTGTATATTATGCGTCAAAGAAAAGTAACATTATGCAATAGGTCAGCACCACCACCAGGGCGGCGAGTGGCACCAGCAGCAGGGCACAAGGCGTCCGCAGAACTCATCCAATGTTGTCAGCCCTGTGTCACCAACGGGCCCGCTTGCCGACGATATCTGGGATGTGCCGGGCCATGATGGCGCACGGGAAGCTGGCACTTTTGCCAATGGATCGTTCGCACTATCTTCAGGCAACAAGCCTGCGCAGCCGCAGAGAAACGCTTTCCAGAGTGCGCCTGCAGAGAATCCGTGGAGACGCGTATGTGCAATGAATTTAGTACTCTAAATTAATATTGACGGCTTCAGGCACCCGCTGCACCGCTTGAAGCTGCGCGCGACGTCTGGGCAAGTGTCCCGGCTCAGCCTGCGCAGAATACGTCCATGCACTTTGGCCAGGAGCACCATCAACATCATCAGATTTCCAGGCCGGCGCCGCTTCCCGCCGATCCGGCATACGCATCCCGCACCAACACTGCCAATGTGATGTTGGGCAAGTCGTCGCGCTTGCTTCCGCAGCCAAATGCACAGCCACCACAGCGTCATGGACCATCTCCAGAGTCGCTGCTGTTTCTGTACAAAGATCCATCAGACAATGTGCAAGGTGCGTCTTCTTTTATTGTGTGCCTTTGAAATGTAATTCTTGGTTCAGGTCCATTCACGGCGGCCGAGATGGACCAGTGGTATGATGCGGGATACTTTCCGGACCAGCTGCTGGTGAAGCGCCTGCACGACCACCGCTTCATGCCACTGCTGCACTTTATCAGCCGCTTTTCCGCCGGTGGCGCAAACCTTGAGTTTTCATTTGTCAACGCCACCGACGTCAATGATGTTCTGAGACCGGAGCCGTCGGTGGTTGCTGTGCCGCCCACTTACGGGGCTGTCATGCCGCCGCCGCAACAGCAGCAGCAACAGCAACAAGCGCCGATGCGAGGTGAAGAACGTGCGCCTCTGTGGAACCGGGGAGCGTCCGCAGTGTCTGCCCAACCGCGCGAACAGTCTTTGGCCAAACCGCCATCGGGCAATGTTTGGGGCACTGCGCAGCCTGCACAGCCTGCAGTGGGAAGTGGCGCTGTGAAACAACCCGGCGGCGCAGGTGTCATTCAATCGGTCATTGGCGACGTGCGCAAGTTGGACATTGGTGCCGCTGAGAAGCCCAAGGCGGTCGCAAGCCACGCCGAGCAGCAGCCGAAGAAGCAGCAACAGCAACAACAACAACAACAACAACAGCCGCAAAAGCAGCTGACGCCTGCCGTGCAGCAACAGGCGCCGGTCAGCGTCAAGCCTGCCAGTAGCAACCCGCCTGCGAATCCGTGGAAGGCAGCGGGCAACAACGCCGGCAAAACTCTGGCTCAGATCCAGCAGGAGGAAGAAGCTGCTGCGCGAGAAGCCGCGGCGAAGGCTGCCGCGGCAAATGCGGCTTCTGGAATCGCTGCCGCATCAGGAAAGCGCTACTCTGACACACTGGCAAAGGTTGGTCACATTTGTGCACTTGTACCTCGTGGCCAACTCTGTTGTAGGGCACTGGATCTGTCTGGGCCGCCAAGCCATCGTCCGTCACACAGAGTCCAACGATGCCAACTGCCTCTGTGGCGGCACCGTCTTCGGCAGCGGGAAGCCGTCCTGGGTCTTCCCGAGTGTCGGTGGACGGTACGGCAGCGACGGCAAACAACAGCCATGCGAGCGATGCCAGCGCCAGATCGTCGTCGGTTGCGACTGACCCGTCGGCTCCCAGTGGAGGCCAAGTCGCATCGGCGGGCGATCTCCTTAGCTGGGGCCGCGTGCAGCTCAAACCACTTGGTGCCCGCATGGATGTCACGGCAATGCTGGAGGTGCTGGCCTCACTAGAGGATGTCAAGATGATTTGCGAAGTAGTGCACGACTCGCTTGGTCCGTTCCTGACGCTGGTGGATCCGCAATTGTTCCTGTCAGAGTATCTGACGCACCGGCACCGCATGAAGCGACTGCCGGGCACGGTTAAAGTACCGCCGCCACCTGTCAGCAGCATGTACGCAGTGCAGAATAGGTCGTCGTCATCGTCGTCAGGACAGGGCTCATCTGGCGGCAAGAGTGGCGGCAGCGGCGGTGATCAGGGCGGGTTCGTGCCGGTGGTTGGCCGCAAGGCTAAACAGCAAGCCAAGAAGGCTACCAAGGCAGCGAACGCAGCACCGGTCGGCGTCGGTGGTCGACCCGTCGTCGGTCTGTCCAAGAACTGATGGGCTCGCAGCTATGGGCACCTCCAACTGCATAATAAATATCAGACTGAAATCACAGGGGTGTGGTTTTATATTTGTTTCTCCAGTGCACTGTCGAATGCCCGCCTTTTACGACTTCATAAACATTATTCCGCTTCCCAAATAGGCCGAAGACACCTGCAGTGTCAATGGAAATCATAGGCTGACCCAACGTATAAAAACCTTGTGAATTGCATTGACAAAGGCGGCCGTACGGTAATCCGTTTTCTACACCACTAATCAGCATCTCACCACACATACAAGGTATCACACGTGCGTATTGTTGCGCGGTGGCTCGAGTCTCCATGCATGCCTGGATCATTGTGTCCTCGAGGCCGCTGTACACCAAGTCATGTTCATCCGCGCCGTGGACCAGGTTTTTGCGCTCAGTGTCCGTGAGTGCGCGGCCCACATTCTCCTCCACTATAGCCAGCAGAGACTTGCGACCGCGCTCATCCCAGCGCTTGTTCATGCGGCCGAATCGCACGTGTGACAGATTCTTGAGCCTGTGGTGTTATGTTTGTTGATCAGTTAAACTTGAGCTATACCATTCAAAGTACGAAACAGTCACTATGCGCAAGGATGAGTTCAGGTAGTAAGATAACATTACACACCTCCACCAGCATTCAACAACATGTCTGGAATGATGACCACGTTCTGTTTGACTAGATATGCGTGTGCTGCAGGTGTCAGAGGTCCGTTGGCACCCTCTCCAATAACTTTGGCCTTGATGCGGTGCATATTAGTCTTGTTGATTTGACGCTCCAATGCTAAGGCATTCAGTGAATACGTGCCAATAGTATCCAGCATGATGTAAATACCTGCTGGAATCAAGACATCGCATTCATACTCCAGCACCTCGGCTGGGTTCTCCTGCACCACCTTGGCGTCGGGAAAGTTGACAAGACCGCCAGTGCTGTTCTTGTAGTCAAATAGCTTGGAAATACTCAGGCCTGTAGCGTCACGGAACATTTCACCGTCGATAACGATTACAGACCATGTTCATTGTAGACGGCAGCGTCCCGTTCAATAACACCAATAACCTTTGCGCCATGCTGCTCAAAAAATCGTGCCCTGCATCATGACAAGTTAACCAGACTAGATGCAGCAACAAGTGTAAAGCGTACGCCCAGTAGCCAACGTTGCCGAAACCTTGCACAATGACACGGAGATCTTGAAGACGCTCACCGTCCAGGCCAGTAGCCTTCTTCACCTCGGGAAACATCAAGAACTCTCGAATGCCATAAAACACTCCCAAACCAGTGGCTTCATTGCGCCCACGCACACCGCCCTGCGACACTGGCTTTCCCGTCACACACGCCATGGAGTTGACATCGTCATGGGCGAATTGGCGGTAAGTGTCATAAATCCACGACATTTCACGTGGCGACGAGCCCATATCAGGCGCAGGTACGTCGATTCCCGGTCCGATAAAGTTCTTTAAGTTCAGAACAGATGCAATGGATTAAACATGTAAAACAGCCTTACCTTTTGACACAGCTCCATGGTATACCGGCGAGTAATGCGCTCCAACTCTTTGACGGAATACTGTTTTGGATCGATGCATATGCCGCCCTTGGCTCCTGTAGTGTGTATGATCAATAAGAAGTTAAGGTTTAAATGGTTACCGCCAAACGGGACATCGACCACGGCGCCTACACGTAAATACAAACAAATTATGCCAAAATACACAGCCAACTTGCATTTGTATGTCATGAGCGCCGCTAGCGCCTCCACTTCCTGCAAGTCCACCTCGGATGCAAATCGCACTCCGCCTTTGACTGGCATCCGGTGTCGAGAGTGCTGCGCGCGATATGCCCGAATGACGTCGAAAGTGCCATTCTCGCGCTCGATCGGGAACGAGACGGACAGCACACTGTCGCACGCTTTGATGTGTGCCAGAGTGGCCTCGTCCACCTTGGACAACTTGGCCGCCTGATGTGGGAGCATTGAGCAGCCGTGGGAAGATTGGGACGTTGATATAATGCATGCACGTGATAAGTGATACTCAGCACGCCGCTTGGCATGGTGTCCACACACATAAGCAAGCGGACATGCGCATACACACACACACACATACACACACACACACACACCTTGTCAAAGTACATCTCCACGGATGACAAAAAGTTGGGCTCTGCATCGACCCCGTGCGCCTTTTGAGTTGCGGGAGAGGTGTGGGTCAGCCTCGCAGACTTGATGGCTGCAATAGCATTCAGCATGGGCGGAAATGGAGGGCAGAAACACCTACTACGAGCAAGGGAGAGCATATGCATGCGAGCATTGCGGTGATTAGCTGCGGTGCGGAGCATGTGTTGCCTGTGTATGAGATACTTTCTGGTTGAGTACACACGCGTATTAAATGTATTCACTGTAAAAATCTTTCACAGGACGTTTCGCATTTGAAGACATGGTTAGAGTGATCTTAAACTCAGTAGTTGGTAACCTGAGGGTGTTCATCGAGATATAACTCTGTTGTTGTGCTGTTGCGTCAGGAATTTATCAATGAAGAAAAACCTGGATATTCGGTTAGCATCATAATGTGCTATTTGGGAAAAATCGATTCGTGTTCAGTTCGGCCAAGATTGCTCGTCCATTTAACACCGTTACAGTTTCCTGACGACCTTGAGTATTTACTGTTACAGAGATTCTTATCGGACTCAGTTGCAATTGCCGCGTCCAATCAGATGCAAGATACAATTTCTCAATTATCCAATCATCACGGCCCACATATACGCAAGGGGCGAAAATCTTTTCACTGAACAGCTTGACTGCAATGCACATCTTCGCAGCTGTAGTAGTGGCGATTTTCTTGGCATCGAGTCTTGTTGCTGCAGAAGACGTAGACCTAGACAAAAAAGGTGATACCTAGAGGATTTTGCGTCATGCGCCTGCTTATGTATGCAGACGAGGTGCTGTGGTTCACCGACTATGCAAATCACGTCAGTCCTGGTCAAAAAGCGTCAATTTACTTTGCGATTTTATCAATTCACGATCTCAAATATGATTTCGTACATTATGGACCTGGCAAATTGAACTTATTTCTCAAGCTTTACATGCAAGGTATGTTTAGATGTCAATGTCGGATATATGTTGATTACTTATGTACGATCTATGGAAGGAACTCAATTTGAATTGTCGCCATCTACTCAACTGCTGCCTCCAAGTATTACGAACACCGATATTAATCCCCGCACTTTTTTTTCTGCGGCAATGGTCGATCGTTTTCCTGTCGATTACGACGATAGCCACCAAAATCTTATATATTTTCCTGCAGAGTGGGACATGGACATCAAGAAAATTTATTATGTCGAATTTTATATGCCGTCAGATAACGAGGGAATTATAAATCATAACTTGGTGCTAGAATTCGGAGGTAAAAAGTTTGAGTCACCTCAGATGCCAAACATGGGTAAGTCGCTGCTACTGTTTTGTGCGAGATTGCTTATCTCGGTCTGCAGGCGCGAAAGATATTCTCTTAAAAGATAATTTTTCTTGGCATCTGTTGGCAGTTTACAATTTGAATAGACAGCAAGAAGAAATTCGAGTTGTGGACGAAAATATTGCGCGAGAAAAAAGAAAAAGCTCGTGAAAAAAGAGAAAGAACGCAAAGAGCAAGCGCAACGAGAGCAAGCGCGCAGAGATCTTGAACGCAGAGAGATAAAGCGTCGGGAGCGAGAAAGACTTCACTATTCGGAGCAAGGCATTAATCATGCTCGTTTTGACAAAATGTCGCTTGATAATCGCACTCCGGTGGACGCTCCACGTAGCGGCGGCGGAGTGTCATCATATGGTATGCCGTGCGCTAATAGCATGAAAATAATGCTCACCCAATACGCAGCACCCAATGCACCAGTTAATCAAGAACAGCGTGACCTTGCGTTTTATCCACCCTTCCACCCCGAAGCTGATAGGATGGATCCTGCGCCTGTCGGTACACAGGCCAAGAAGGTAAATAAGATTACTGTCAATTTATTTCAACGGTGTATTAATATTGCACAGAACAAAGGCGGATTGCGTTCATGGTTAAAAAAGCACATTTGACCGCTTCCAAGTTCACAGCGAACATCACCACACAATACTCAATACAATACTAGCAGTGCCTCTGTATGGACACTTTACCTGCCCATGTACCGATGACCTTGTCTTGCGGTTATACATTGTAGTGCCACATGCTCTGTTATGAGGGAGGCAATATACTAGTACACTATTAAACGTATATTAAGCACGGCAACTAGAAGGACAGTTGCCGCAACTGCCGCTCCACCAACAGCTGACCCCACGCACTGTATGCCGCGTGCACACTGCCGGCAAAGAAGAGCAGATCGTGCGGCAACTGACTCCAGCCACGCTGCTGCACCGCCATATCCTGCTCCGTGACACCTTGCCAGTTGCTGCAAGTGCTGCTACCGCTATCTAGTCCAAACAGCCCGCGAAACATGTCTTCCACACGGTCACGATCATTGCCGTACAGGGTGATCAGCGTGTCGGCCACCGATGCCGTGTTGGCATTATTAGCACTGCCACTACCAGTACTGTCGGCAGCAGCCATGGTGCATATGACGCAGTAGTCTTGCTGTGGCCGGAACGTGCGCACAAACAGCTGGTCGGGCGAGTAGCGGAACCTGTCCAGGCTGCGTGCGTCCTCGTCGGTGGCATTGGCGGCGCCCGGTCCTTGTTGCCCTGGTCGCTGCTGCTGTTGCTGACACCACCACTGCACAGACACATCCACCGGCACCATCTGTTAGTGAGATGCAGAAGTAGTGGTAGTATGTGATGGCAGGTACCCTCGGTTTGAACTTTAGCACATAGAGCTGCCGTGCCTGGAGCGGGGCGGTGTCAGACATGGTCGCGGCACCCACAGTACCCTCCATCTGGAACCGGTACTTGGCCAGTGCAATGTGGTCGGCATCCGCGGCGGGCTGTGTAGTGGTGGTGCTGGGCGCAGAGGTTTCTTTGACCGCTGCCGGTTGCTGCAATGCTTGCGCCTCTGCCACGGTCATTATGTCTTGAGTTGTTAGATAACGTGTGTCTCTGCATATTAACGTGTGTCTGTACGGAACATAGAAATGTATAGAAATGCATATAAATATATATATATAGAGAGAGAGAGATTGAGAGAGAAAGAGAGAGAAATATGTAGTGATATCTACTGATGGTCACTTCTCCATAGGGCTAGAGTGCTGTTGAATGCCCCGGCGACCAGACCACTGGACGCACACACATCCATGTCGGTGAGCCGTGCGAGGCCCGTCAGTGCCGCCACTTTGCGACAGCTAATGGCCACGCTAATTACCACAGCCGCCGCGGAGCTGTCATTCATACCGACCACCAAACAGCTGCCACTCGGTGTCCATCTACACTGCAGTGTTAGCATCATACATGCCAGTATCAAAGATGAACATTGTCAAGCGCACCTTATCAACTGGCCACTCCCTTCAGTCAGCTTGAAGCACTCGGTGGCAAATCCGCTGCCAGACTGCAGCACATCGTCAGTGACTAGCCAAGTGAACACTCGGTCGTCGCACACGGCGGCCAGTCTAAGATGATGTCAAATAAATATTCACGAGTTCATTCAAATCTATATCTCACCTCTCCCACTGCCCAAGAGACCAGTCAAATGATCGCGCGGGAAAGGTGCCCATCGGCAGGGAGAGTTTGCACACCCATGCTTTGCTCGCATAGTCCAGCAGCCACACACTGCCACCACTCATGCCAACCATCAGCCATCGCTGGTCGGGATGGAACTGGCAGTGCGTGCCGCGTTCCGCCAACTGCTTCCAGTCAAACTCGCCGTCACTGAACCACAGCCGGCATGTCATATCATCTGTGGATGATTATACTGCCGCAGATCGTGTAAATAACACATACCAGACACGCTGGCCAGCACTGTGTCGTCTGGCAGCCCGTCGGCAGCATACGAGAATGCCACGCTGTTTATAAAGTCGCGATGTCCCGCCAGTTCAACTACTGCAGCGTCCCGACTGCCCGGTCGCACCACCCTAATAACATTGTCGTCGCACGCAGCGGCAATGCTTTGCTCTGTGAGACGGTGAAGCAATTGGTATAACACCTACCTCCAGTGAAAGTCAGTAGGTGCCAGCGTGGTTGTGGACCTGTAGCCTTCTGGCTGCATGAACACGGTGTTGGGCGAGGACCAGCACAGCGCATGAATACTGTGGCCCATCCGGTAAGATACCACCTCTTCCACTCGCTTCCCGCGCACTCTAGCCACCGTCAGCTGGCCCAACTCTCCGCCGGCTGCAGGTTACAGCTTGTACACGATTGTATAAGTCGCACACACACCGTAGGCAAGCATTGGGGGTGTGGTGGACGCCTCTTCCAGCGCGTCTAGATTGCGCGGTGCAGTCCGTGCCCATCGCACTATATCCACGGGATGCGTAGTGCTAGTAGTCAGCAGTGGTTTGCCAGCGGCGCCTTGACGGCTCGGAGCGCTTTGTGCATTAACCATGTTGTGATAGGAGTTAAATATGTAAATATTATTTTATTACGCTCTATTCACAATTCACAGACTTCAGTCGTTAAAAGTCGTTGATATGTGACACTTGATATGTGTATGTATGCGTACAACACAGATGCACTAAATGCCTGTGTTATGCATCGTATATGAAGTATGAGTGCACCTTTATGTATACGCGTCTATAGAGAGTCTAATATATAGATCAACAATTCACTATACACACTAGTACTACATTAGGCATGTCTACTCTACTATAATAGTTAATAGTATGGCATCACGCAGTCAAAATCTCCACCCCGGTCTCTGTGACCAGCAGGGTGTGCTCAAATTGCGCTGACCGCCGCCCATCTGCCGTGACCGCCGTCCAGTCATCCGGCCAGTGCTCATCGCGCCACGTCCCCTCCGATATCATGGGCTCAATGGTGAATGTGTGCCCGGGTCGCATCACTCCAATGGCCTTGTTCTCTGCATTAATGGTTAATGTTACCTGATATGCAGATATAAATACTTGCTGGAATAGTGAGGCACGCTTGGAGAGCAGTGGAACAAGCGGTTAATGCCGTGGCCGCAGTACGTCTTCACCACCGAGTGTCCGTTGGCAGACGCGGTCTTTTGGATAATGTCGCCCAGTTCGCGATACTTTCTTCCCGGCTTGACTGCAGATAGCCAATATTAGCTACTTAGATACGCGGTATAAATCAATACAAACCATGTTCAATGGCCTTCATGAGACAGGAGCGAGCACTGTCGACCAGCGCCCGGCCAGCCTCGTCCACATTGCCCACCAGATATGTCTCGTTCATGTCCGCATGAAAGCCGTCATAGTACACGGATATGTCAAGGTTGACTATATCGCCGTCCTGCAGTTGCCGCCGATCCGGTATGCCGTGGCAAATCACCTCATTCACACTGGTGCAACATGATTTCGGGAACCCGTTATAGTTGAGTGGCGAGGGGTATGCGCCGAACGCAATGGTGGCCTCGTGGCACACGCGGTCCAGCTCGTCGGTGGTGACGCCGATCTGGACGGCGGCGGCGGTGGTGTCGAGCACGCGACGCGCCATCCGACACACCTGCCGCATCTTTTCAATCTCGGCGCCGTTCAGCACCTGGATGGTGGAGCTGCCGCGGATGGAGCGCTCGCTGCGTGGAATGCCTGCGCGTACGTATAAGAGTCAGAGCCGGGGAGAAGTTATTGCTGCTTGTGGAATGCATCGTACCGTCCACGGCATAGTCTGGTTTGGGGATGGAGGCGGGCACGGCACGTCGCGCACTAAGCGGGTAGTGCGGCCGCAGCAGGCCAGTGTACTGAAATCCGGGCCACGGGTCAGTGTTGATGGGCTCGGCTGGGAGCGTCAAGAATGTAGAGAGAGAGAGTACTACCTTACATACCGGACTCCTGAGCGGCGACGTGCAGCTGTTTGTGCGCGGCCCAGTTCTCTTTGAAGCATGGCTGCGAGCAAAAGTAGGCTGCCGGCAGCTTCAGCTTCATGCACGTCGGGCACTGCAGCTTGGCCGGCTTGTCGCAGCCGGCGCCGTGGCAAGTTTTTCCCTCCATCTGAGCGTGGAGATTGCTGTTAAAGTCTCCCGATTGATCAATAATTGCCACCATGACATACATTCATACATACCTTTCAACATATATGTACATAGACGCACACATACACACAGACACACACAACAACAGACATACCCATACACGCAGACACATCTAGTTATTTAGTATAGTTTGCGGAATTTTTTTCCGCTCCTCATCACAGCCAGCCGCAGTCCACAATTGATCCACTTGACTTCGCAGTGTTTCTAACTCCTCAGGTTGGAACTGAAACCTATTTGCGGCCATAGTCAATCGTTCAGGTCCTAGCAGCTCAGCTGGCAGCGCTTTGACATAAAGTGCCACGTCGCACAATTCGTTGCACTGTAGCACTTTATCTAAAACTCCGTGTTATGTACTATTTTCATTTGACAGGAAACTTTTGATTCTCACCTTCAACAATGGCCATGATCGCCAGTGCTGTGCGAAGCAGTCCATTATAACCTATGGGATATGTTAACTAAAGACCTCTCAAACAATCACCTTACCTTCGCAGTACATTATGTCCCAGGCACGTAAAACTGATGGCCACGGTAACGAGATGGCAAACAGTCCCACAAACCAATTGTAGAGGAAGAGATTAATGCCGAATTCAAATCTTTCCATATGTGCTGCCAAAGCTGGCAAATAACGGTGCAGAAGAACGCTGAAAACAATCGCAGACTTTTGCAATCCCACCATGCCATGGTTGTAAAAACCCACCATATATCGATCAATGGTGGCACCAGGAGCCAGAATGCATCCTTGTATACCATTCATAAAATCTCTGATGATTTGACATAACACACATACCTCTGGCGACATCCGCATCAGCATTGCTCCGGTTCAACAAAGTTCAGCCGATATCGACTTGTAGTGCACATTGCGTAGTCACTGCAGTATTGTATCAGCGGTATTGCAATTGTAATGCAGTTGACGGAGCCGGGTCAGGCAGCTAAGGATTAGAAGCAAGATGTATAGCACATTGCAGATACGATCTATACTTGTCCGAGCAGAGCAGGATTAGAGAGGAGATCATCCTCTTCAAGCTTGCTCATGGGCGGCACCAAACTATGGCTGTATCGCATTATAATTTGATACTTTGAGTTATAGGAAACCGACATACATAATGCGACCTCGATCGTAGAAGCCATATTTACGGGTACTGGCTCTTTCCACATTCAATTGCAGTAGTGCAGTAGATTCAACAGCTGGAGAGCGGTATCGGACGGCGCTAATATGCAGATTATGCAGCACGGAGAGTGTTTGCAGGAACCACAGCGAAGGATCAGTCAATTTAAGGTAGGCCTTGGAACTTATCGAACCGGTCTCCATCGGCACCTTGAATTCAATGGTACGACAGCCACCAATGTGCACCCGCCGCAGTAAGCGGCGACAGCTCAAGTAGTCATCGATAGCCGTGGGTGAGGAAAATCGCGCATCATCATCTCTGATATCGGCATCGGCAGCGTTCACGGTGGCCTGACTGGTGTACTTTACGCGGCGGCCAGACGACGAATCGCGGCCGCCAATGGTAACCACCAGTGACTTGTCGACTTGTGGTGGGAGACTATATACATTAGTAGTCAGCACGAATATCCACACCGCTCTACTTGCAAGTGAAAGCAGACAATGGGCCGCGCGAGCGCGCCGGGTACGATATCATCAGTGGCGAACCAGCGGGCGCGAAATGGTAGTCTCGCGTCCCACAAGCTGCCGGCGCGTCAAATAAATCTACGCTATAAACAGTATATGCAGTATTATACGTGCCTAAATGCACGGCACTGGAACACCCACACCAGCAGTATGACAAGCGCGTATCGTGGCTGCGTCATGCTTCTGTGAAATTACGCGCAGTTACCCCTGGATCGCTCACTCCTTTAAATATTCACATGGAAGCCTAAACATCGCTGAAACATCGGTTGTTTCTGTAATATAGATACATATGTATGCAGTACATAAACGGCGCAGCAGCTACGTCCCGGCTGTTCACTATCAAAGTGTGAACCGTCGGTAGTACCGCGATGAAGGTCTAATGTACACTTGTTAGGGTCTAATGGCCTTCACTTGTAACGTATATCACACGTTTGCTGAAAAGAAATATTTATGGATCCAGCCAGCGTCAAAGCTCCCTTGTGTGCCAATTGAAAGATCTTCAGAATTGATGTTAGCTTAAGCTTAAGCTCACATAGCCATCGCGCTTTCTACGATATGTTTCTGTTAATTGAGACCAAGTGCGCCCACCAGAGACTCAGTCGACAATGAAAGTTCTAATATCTATATCTATCTGTATATCTATCTGTATATCTATCTGTATATCTATCTCTATAACTATATATTAACGAGCAACATACGCAGCCAACATGGCAACGCGCATCTCGACACATCTCTTTGTGACTGAGTGCCGCCTGCTTGCAGACACCTCCTTGCAGACACGTCAGCGTGCACACACACACCCACCCACAGCCGTACGCACTGTTGCCACCACGCTGCAGCATCTCACGCGTCACACTCATCTCCAGCCAGCACCGCCAACATGGTCCACGCCACCATCGCCACCACTGTCTCAACATCGCGTCACTTCCATCGCGGTGGACAGAGCGGCGCCATCTCTTCAACTGGCACCGGCACCACGGTGACCTCCGCCACCACCGATGGACCCGTGTTTCGTCGCGCGTGGGACGAACTGCTCACTACCAGTGGCCGGTACAACCCGCCCGTGCTGGCCACCGCACAGACACGTGCACGCATGGCGGCTGCTGCGGCTGCCTCGACTGCTGCTGCGCCGCCCTCTCCGACCACTGTCACTAGCACCAGCAGCTGGCGCCCGGGCGGGATCGGCTACTGCCCACACGGCGCCGACGTGGCTGGCGGCAACAGTGATGATGACAGTGGTGACGAGTGTGTGTTGCCGCGCAGTCGACAGTACCGCTCAACCGCCGTCCACACCAGCGATGTGGTGTCCTTTGGTGTGCTCGGCAGCAGCAGCAGTAGTAGTGTGGGCGGCGGTGGCAATGGAAGTCGTGGGGGACGCAATCCCGAAGCGCACAACCCCGGCGCGGACAACGACGACGACTCCATACCGACGTACCGGTGGCAGCTGGTTGTCGCGGTGGACAAGGCACTGTCTCCGCCGGCAGACAGCGAGCAGCTGCTGGCCCGCCGCCGGTTGTCCCGGGACGCGGCGCGCACCCGTGCCTACGACATTGCCTCTCAAATGATCAACGCCGACATGCTGTCGCGCGGGCTGTACCGTACGGGTGGCGGCCACGGTCGCGGAACCGCCACTGCTCTGGAATCTAGCGCCAGGGAGTTTGGCGGCTTTGGCGGAGTGGCCGACAATGCAGCCGCGCCGTCTCTGACGGCATCCATCGCCGCGGCATCGACGCGACAGTCGCCCTTCACCCGGCTGGAGCAGATACAGCGCCGGCTGGTGGAGCTACATCGCCACACTGCCGCCGCCGCGCACAGCGCCGTCAATGGCAGCAGTAGCAGTGCCGACACCCCATGGACAGGCGATGACAACGAGGACGCGCTGATGGCCATGACGGAGCCGCTGTTGCGCGTGCACCGTCGCCATACTGCCGAACCCGTGGTCACCAGCGGGCAGTACCGCGCCGTAGTGCCCATCAGCGGGTCCACGGTGCAGCCGCGGCGGCAACAGCAACATCTGCGCTCGCCGCCATCGCCGCCATCCGACCCGGCAGTGGCAGCCACCGTCACGGGCGAAAATGCGGGCGGCCCATTCGCGCCGCTCTCTCGTCAGGAGCTGCTGCGCGTGCTTACCAACCGCCCGACGCCGGCCGCCGCTACTTCCTCGGTCTCCTCAGTAGACTCGATGCCGGCCCTGCTGCCCTACCAGCCGCCTCCGCCGTACAGCAGCACACGCCGCCGCCACCAGCACCAGGAACGCTCCTCCTCCTCGCTGGACAGTGACCACGAAGACTCGTCCACTCCCGCCGTGACCGCCAACTCCACAGCGGCTGTTAATGGTGGCGGTCATGGCTCCACGGTAGCGGCGCCGACGCGTTTTCTCCGGCCTCGCACCCGACCGCCCACACAGTCCACCACGTCGGCCACTGTCACGGCGACATCCTCGGGCGGCGGGATCTCTACGGTGTCACGCCCGTCGTCGTCGTCACGCTTTCCCGACTTGAACGATCGCGAGGCCATGCGCGAGTTCATGAGTGAGCCGCGGCGTCGTGAACGTCAGGCGCGCAGCGATGCCATCACGGCACACGCGATCGCCACCACGCTCCGCCTGGCCAATGATGCTGATGCTAATGACGATATGGACGATCATGATGGCGATGAGGTAGACGGCGACGTGCGTATGGATGTGGACGTGGTGTTCGCTGACAGCGGGACTGCTTCGATCAGTGCCGCCGACAGAGTGGCGTGGCGCGGCGAGGGCGGCCGGGTAACACCGCTGAGCACCGCGCGCAACAATCCACACAGGCGTGCATACGAAGCGGCATTTGGACGGCGTGGCGCTGGTAATGACAGCGCTGACGGTGACAGTGGTTCGCAGTTCCGCTGATGATGACATTTAGACCTTACCTTATAATTAGAGTGTTTCGCGTTGACTGCGGTATAGATAGGACAGGATCAGCGTAAGCGATGCGTTTTGTATTTGCGGTGCTGACGTTGTGCCCAGCCGGCGATAGGCACAATTGCATCTTTGGGCGGTCCAACGAGTTAGGAGAGCACTTACATCATGCAGTTTGCCAAAAGCAGCCGAAACCATTTTCTTGTTGCACCGCAATGTCCGGGGAGGTAGCGCACGCGGAAAATTTCCACGTAGTTGTATAGCAGGGTCTCCGGATTCACCCGGAAACACTGTATATGGAGTGAGATCAGGTATCACGTATCCACTCTCCGACTTGCCTCCACATATATCGGCAGCTCGATATCACCCAGAGTCTTGTTAATTCAGCGTTTTTGCCGGAAACGTCAGGGCGTCAACCACGTCGTTTGCTAAAGTTATTGAATAGGGTAGCGCCACGATCTGGGTATTTGTGTGTGTGTCTGTCTGTGTTCACTGGCACGTCATATTGGACTGCGACGATCCACGTCATCGCAGCAATGAACAGTATGCATTGAACACAAAGTGCACACGAAAAACATGTATTTGCCTATACTGCGGCCGCCGACAAAAAGGCCACGAAGCGCGCGGCGTAGGCGGCCGGCGGGGCACACGAGATGCGCTGCACAACGTTAGTACATACTCTTAAAAATATGTAACGATGATATAAGGTACGTACCGCCCGGCCCTTGGCGGCACCCACGAAGAGACGCTCAACTCGTTTGCGGGCGGCAAACGGGGTCAGGATGTCGATGATCCCGCCCGCAAACGAGTCGCCCCCGCCGCCCAAAGCAGGGAGTAATCCATACTCCCCACTTGGGCAAGGAAGGCGGCATCCTTCTCCAGGGCGGCCAAAAACCGCGCCGCATCGCCACTCTTGATCTTCTCCTCGTTGCGGAGAAAGTCCTTGTCCTTTAGGACGCTTTCTCCGCAACGAGCGCGGCGGCCGGCCAGCGAGCCCTTGAGGTCGTAAAGCTGTCCGGAAACCCCGCGGCACACGTTCTCCATCACTACTACGTAGCAATGTCCGCGGCGGTGGCGCACGCGGAACATCGCCACGTAGTTGGCGAGGAGGGTTCCCGGATTCGCCCGGCAGTACTGTACATGGCGTGAGACAGGTCATCACGTAACTATATTCCACTTGCCTCGACGTATTCAGGCAGGAGGCGCTTGGTATGGCCAACCTCTATGCTACCCAGAGTTTTGGCGATGTAGCGTCTGTTCTCGCTCCAAAACATGGCGCTGCCAGACTTGCCGGCACCGGTCTCCTTCATGGGCGCCTGGAACGCGGTCTATGTATTGTTAGGCATACGCGGTATATCCTCATCCACAACAGTAGTTTACATACCGCCATCTCCATCAGGTCCTTCTCGGTGGACAGCGTGGCCAGACCGTCGCGGCAGTAGAATTTTATGGCCGGGTCGCTGGTGCCGGAGCCGAGACAGTTGACGGCGGCGCGTATGCGGCTCTCCAACACGCCGCTGATCACGGTTGAGGCGCTGGTGTCGACAGAGTTGCGGGGACTGTCATTCGGCGCGCAGAGAGCCGGCTTGATATCTTCAATGTCGATGGAGAGCGAGGCGCTGGACAGCACTTTGGTGTCGGCCGATAGTTCGCTGCACGGAATAGACGTGGAGCTGATGGTGGTAGTGGTAGTGGTGGCCGAGGACTGTTTCTTTGATTTTCGTTCCAGCAACTTCATGGTGGCAGCTTCGATGGTGTGTAGCAGGGCTTGGGTGCGCAGTGCTGAAAAGCTCATATCAGTGCGTAAGTAAGCGCGGGAGTGTAAAGTGCAGCAGGGAGAGCGGGAAAGAAAGCATCTATTTTGTGCGCGCGCGACATGGTCCCAGCCCTGTGTGGCATCTGATTCGCGGGGAGAGTTCGAGTGACGCTGTTGCA
>JAZDSV010000075.1:0-50658 GCA_036784855.1 Aphelidium insulamus
TGGAGCTAATCACTATTTATTCACATTGATAATTAATACAGCTACACACAGATTGCTTGATTGTCCACTGGTGCACAATGTGCATCTTTAGGCAAACGTAAAGTTGCTTCGACCGCCAGGAGTGCTCAGGACACTGCCAGAGAGTAAATACCACAAAAAATGACAAATCTCTAATACTACATACCGCGAGGACGGACGCGACTGCACAGTGCCACCGCCATTGCTGCTGCTCTGCCACACATTCACCGGCGACTCTTGCTCACCGCCGCCAAAACTAAAGTGCGACTGGTTGTGGTACTTTTTGCCGTGCGTGTTGAGCGGTGGCGGTCCGTCACGTGGCTGCTGCGGCTGCAACTGTTCATACGGCTGCTGTTTCTGCTGCAGCTGTGTCGCATCGCCCGGCACCGACCAGTGGTCTTCACCGGGCGGGTTCGGGCCGGGACGTTTGTGGATGGTCAGGTGCTCCAGGTGCGGGGTACCGTCATGCTCCCACGAAAAGTGGCTGTCATTCTTGGCAGCGTTAGCGAGCATCTCCTTGTGCGAGTCGGCGTCGCTGGCCACAGACGAGACACTGTACTGGCGCGGTGCCTGTGCCACCTGCTTGGGGAACATTGGGGCCTGGTCATCGCCGAACGAAATGCTGTCACGACCGCCAGCATACTGACGGCGGTTGAACTGCTTGGGCGCGGCCTGCACCGATTCCACCGACTGCTGGCTCTTGTAGGTTGGCTGCGAGTTTAATCATTAGGTACGACATATAAATATCTTCAGAAATATTACCGCAGCGGCAGAGTTGGCAGTGCCGGGACGCGACCAGTCCACGGAAGACTCGGCCTGCTGGAACAGCTTGTTGCCCGTCTCGGCATTGAATTGATCCAGCTGGCGCGCAATCTGGTCATAGCCAGTGGCAATGGGCATGATTTTAGCGTGCACGGGACGGGCGGCGCTGGACGGCAGGCGGCTCACATCGCTGGGCAGCAGGCCGATCTGACGCAAAACAGTCGCCTGGTCCCAGTAAACTTTCTTCTGCTCAATGCGCTTCGACACCGCCGACAACACTCCCACCACGACCTGCATTACATGTTAATTATGCATATGAACCACCATAAACTATATGTGAACGTACCATGGCAAAGACCAACTGTTTGCGAGTGGGAGAGACGGCGGGAAGGAGCCACTGCATATCCTCGCCGTGCTCCATACGCACCGCCCACTCCTCCGTCACATGCACATCACCACCAGCCATGGGTGCAAAGGTACGCGACACCAAGTGACTGGCCCCATCGTCCGCAGAGCCGGCATTGTCAGCACCACCGCTGCCAAACAGCTGTGCGCAGCCAGAGTTCTGTGCCAGGAACCGGGCAATGTTGGCGGAACCATTGGCACCGGCCGTGGTGGCCATGAAAGACAGGGCGGCGTTGTCGTCATAGAAGGCGGCACTGAGCGGTTGGCGGTGGTGTGCCAGCCAGACCTTTTCCAACTCTTCAGTCTCGATGGTCATAATGGGTGGTTTGTGAGTGCGCGTGCGGTGTATAATGCGCTATGTGTGCTTGTCAATATGAGATATATCTGTGTGTATGTGTGCATACATACAGAGAGCGACAAAGACGCAGGCAGAGAGCGGCAGAGACAGAGCGAGAGAGACAGAGAGAGGCAGAGACAATGAAGAGCAAAGCTTTCAACACAAAGTGAGTCAGCGTGACTCGAATGCTGCTTTGCATTGTTTGTTTGTTTTGTTGGCGGCGTTTTTCCCGCGGTCGATCGCGCATTATTCGCACTGCCAATAATTAAGGGTGGCTGTACTGTGGACACTATATTTGTGTAAATAGTCAGCGGTTATTATACTGCAATGGACTCTCTATTGTTCGGTATTGAAATCAGTAACAGTAATCCTATCGTGGCTCATCGTGCCCGGGCTATTTGATTAACCTCGACACAGTCCACCAGCAACTGGTCCACGGTTGGTCGGTCCTGCGGGTCTTCAGCCAGCATGTGCTCAATTTGCCGACGCATTGACTGTGACATGTGTGGATCGAATGGGACTGCAGACAGGTCGCCTTGTCGCAGCTGATGCCAAGCTTCACCCGAGTCTGGTAGCTGGCAACTGGCTGCCATTTCCACCACAATCAACCCAAAACTAGATTAATAGAAATATCAAATTATTGCTGATATAAAGCATACAAGTTTACTTGCCTGAATATATCAGCAGCTTTGGAATAGTTGCCGTCCAATATCTCGGCTGCAATGTACGTCCTGTCACCTTCATGATCCACCTCTGCCATGCTGCTTACCTGCAGATAATAAGATTCCATGAACCACAGTTATGAACAACGTACAGATTTCAAAGACAAAGCAAGACCAAAATCGCCAATTTTGAGAATGGGCCGTCCGTCTGGCCGCGTAGAGAGTAGCAGATTGGATGGTTTCAGGTCCAAGTGGATAATGTCCAGCTGGTGCAGATGCTTCAACCCCAGCGCCAAATCTGTCATGCGCTCCCACACAAATGCCTCATTAAATGGCTCTCCTGCTGCAGCCTGTCTATCCAAAAATTGCTCCAAGCTGATTATTGAATTAGCGTTGTTCAACATAACAGGCATGATCATACACACCTCCCACCGGCGCAGTACTCTAGCTGTAGATAGAGATAGCCGTGCTGTTCCCATGCGGCAAACAGTCGCACGCAATACTGATTCGGGGGCACCTGCAGCATTGTTCGCACCTCGTCTAGCTTGAATAGCCGGTCTTTGTAGCCGCTGAATGCATGCCGGGCCTTCTTCACGGCGTACACTGTGCCGGATGGGTCGGCAGTGTCTGCCACGCGGAACACATCGGCAAATGCACCGCGCCAAACTTGCTCGTCCAGCAGCGTGAACCGACGCTCAAAGTAAGGCTGATATGGGTTCAGCTGAAGAGGCGTTTGCTCATCAACCACTAGCTGGTCAGCATTATTCGATATATGTTGTGCCATCATTGTCGGTGTCGGAACTGTTGGTAGAACTATATTGCAATTATGTTAGTGTGAAATTCATTCAGTTCCTGTGCATACCGTAATCATCCGCCGAGTCCAGGGCGTCAAAGTAAAATTGGTCCAAGAAGTGCACGAACGGCGTGTTCCAAATGAGTGACGGTGGCGGCGCCACAAACCGCGCCGAATGATCATGTTCCGAGGACAGGAGTGAAAAGTCGGCTCCCGTCGACATGTCAACCTCGTCATTGTCATTGTACTGTGCAACCACGGACTTGTCAGCATCATCAATGTGCATGGCATCGTCGTCTGGCGGCTGATGGATATGGTGTTGATGGTGTGGAGGCGCTGCGGAGCGTAGTCGTCCAGTGGAAGAAACTTTGGCAGCATGCGCGGCCGAGAGCGGTGAGCTGGCTTCATACAGCAGGTCCATGAGCGAGGAGGATGATCGAACTGCGGGCGGCTCAGGCGTGGGTGTCATGCGCATCGGTGACGAGCCGTCCAAGTTTCGTCCGCGCGTCTCATCGCCGTCATGTGCATTGCAGGCCGAGTGCAGTGCGTGTGATATCGGCGCCGCCGGGTTTCCAAGTGGCAGAGGCGAGCTGCTGCATTGTCCCGGCTTGGACGGCGTACTGAACAGGGCCAGCGAGTCGCGGTACTGCTGGTGCCGCAGCATCTGACTCGGTGATGCCGCGAGGCCGTGCCATGGTGATGCCACGGCGGAAGTGTGTCTGTTGGCGGTGCCGTGGCGGTGTTTGCGGCCCGTATTGCCCACTGTAGCCGGGGGCAGCATGGGCGCGGCGCTGTGCCGGCGATGCGGCGCCCCTTTTCCCGCTGGCGACACCGCGGCATAGCGGCTGGGAGTGGCACCACCGAGAGCGCCACGGTCAGCGCCAAAGTGGAGCGTCACGCGGCGCTTGGACGGCGTCTCTGGCTGCATGGTGGAACTGTGTGACAGGCGCCTGGAGAGCACGGGCACTGCGGCATGGGGCGGCATTGGAGACGGGTTGGCGGGGCGTTGCATGCACGGAGACCGCACCGACAGCGGGTAGGCAGAGTGGGCGGCAGAGGCAGTGGGTGTGCGCAACTGGCGCCCATTCCGGTCCGTCAGGGCGGGGCGCATTGGCGGCGGCGGCGGCGGCGAAATTGGCGTGGCCATGTTGGTGAAACAGTGCCGATGCCGGTGTGTTTGTGGAGAGCATTTCGCCTCCATGGCCTTTATGCTCAGTTATGCACTGCGAAAATGCTCAGCCTTTATGTAAAGTTGTTAACGGTGCATTCCGCTCGCTCGGCTCTCAAGCGGAGCGGTGTCCCGCTGGCTCAGATCTCGAACGGAGCCGAGCGAAGCCGTTAACAACTCTACTTGTTGTCTATGCTCGTCTGTCTGTCACCCACCCACCCACACATACTCTCTCTCTCTCTCTCTCTATTTATGTATCTGCAGCTAATCACTCAATTTCTCTAAAAGTAGATATGATGTTTTATGTGCAGTCATGAACATAGTGCACCATTTATTATACGTATATAGTAGGTTGCCAGCATTTCCAGCAGGCATCAGTTGGTTTTCTTTCCTCGTCCCTTGCGACTGTGGTTTCTGGGCCGACGAGGTCCCTTGCGCTTGGCGGCTTTCTGCCGACGACGACGTGCGTTGCGCTTGGCGGCTCTTTGCCGACGACGACGTGCGTTGCGCTTGGCGGCTCTTTGCCCGACGACGTGCGTTGCGTTTGGCGGCTAGTTCTTTACGATGACGTCGGCGCCTTCTGATTCCACCCTTGGCCTGTCGGCGAGCAGCGTTTTTAGCTTTCTTCTCAGCCGGCGTCATGCCACTGAACAGAAACTGCACATATACTGGCTCACGTTGATTTGTACATCCATCCACTGTTGCAAATCCAAAGCGGATGCCGATGAGGGAATGTGAGGCGGTGTAGACTTCTTGACCCTCAACCGCGATGAACCCCAAACTGTCAATAACTTCCCCCACGTCAGCGGTGACCGTAGTTGTACCATACGGAAATTCATATACCTGTGGGTCACCTTTGTTTTGATCCCAGCCAACGTAGCGCGTGTCCTTCGATTGAACAACCTTTTCTCCCTCTACCAATTGGCCCCCATTCCATACGCGCACCAGCCACATTTGAAAAAAATTCAAGTTGAATAACGCGCCCACACGACGCACGGATGATTTTAGTTATCATTGACATTGATTTTATTTATGGTCGCAGACGCGGTGAGATGTTATCGCGTTCTAGTATGCGATTTGAAGTTATGCAGAGGATGGGTTTTGGTAGTCTAAGCAACAAACTCAGACCAAATATTACCCATCTTAATGACGCAACAATGTCAGCGTTTAAGGCATGTCACTCTGACCAGGCCCTTTACTCAAGTTTTATTATCGCCTTCTTTGGTGCAGAAGTACATCAATGGGCGCGCTTTGTCCTGGCTGCAATTTCATCCGTGCCAGTCTGCCAAGTTTATACCTTGCGCAATTAATGCATCAATGTCGAGAAGCCGTACGGCACTATCCTGGTGCCGACTCCTCGTGTAAGTAAACTTCTGACATGCCGAAATGAACGTGCCGATATCAAGCATTATAATACATAAATTCAGCAAAACCAATGTATAACGCCAGCGGATGCATGCAGCTTGTGATGATTATCGATGATAACTCAATAATGACGGTATCGAGCGATTGTCATGGTTTGGTGACGTTAGCGCAGATCTAGAGCAAACGGCGCCAGTGTATTATCCCAACAATATGTAACTAGCATATTCAACAGAATATTGTCGCACAGCTCGTATTAGGTGCTGCAACTTCTATCCGCAGCGCATATGTGTAGCGCACTATATTGCGATGCCATTAATGTAGCTGCGCTGTGGTTGCATGCATTATTGATGATAGCTGTATGGTGTCACAAACGTTCGAACGGCCGTTTTAAACACTCAACGCTCATTGGTAGTTTAAACGCTGGCTTCTCATTGGCAGTTTAAAGTTTTAAACTCTGGCTTCTGATTGGTAGTTTAAACCGGTGCCTATATGATTTGACGGCCGGATGTAGCTGTGTGTGGCCGTGCGCCAAAAGCAATTCAATACGCCTGTCGTTCGGCAAGTAATCCAATTTTTTCGTCGCTACTTCGGCACTATGGAGCTTATGTAGCTAGGGTGATAAATACCAGCGCTCCGCCTCAGTTCGTAGATAATGTTGATACCACAATATTTCATACGCTATTCATTTAGCAATCAGTAGCGGTCTTTGTATGCCCATCATGTATGTTAGCACAGTCGTAACATTGCTCCGGTGGTTAAAGTATAGAGAAGTGTGCGGTTAGAGCCGTTCCAATGATGAATTTGAAATGCATCTGGCCTCAGCACAGCTGATTTTCAGCTCATTAGGCACTCATGTGGCTGATGACACGTGATACATTGGCATGACGTAACATAAATATTGACACATGATGAGGTTACACGTTGTACCACGCGGCGTTTCATAGCTTGTGATCCGTGTAATGTAACGTCAACTTTCGGCACATAAAAGCCGGCGCGATATCGCATTTCTGGGTACAAACGAAATAGAGCGCGTTCATAACTAACAAGCAACCGCACACATGCATATAACGAATACGTTAACGGCCATGGCGCTCTTGGCGACACTAGGCTCGGTGCATGCTGCGGATGAATCAGTGTACTTTTTTGACCCGAGCAGAGCCACGGAGCATGAAGTAACATATTGCAAAGGCGGCGGCTATGTCAGCAAGGTCACGGTATTTTAAGGAGAGCACCAGCACGGGATGATCTGCGATGAAAAAAAGCCGTCCGTTTCTGGCGTTGCAATCGAGTGTACTATCCTTCAGAATGGGGAATTGGTACGGTACCTGAATCTATCCCTTGGACTCCTTGTTCCAAAAATGTGTTCCAAAAACGTCTATTGTGGCTATCTCAATGTCCATGTGTCCCTTTGCCGCCCTTTCGTTTGTTTCTTTTGCCACCTTGTCGACGGCCACGCTTTATGCCAGCGCCCCTAGGTCTCCGGGTTTTTCGTTGGGATTTGCGGTGCTGTTGTGCATATCGTCTTGCTGTTTGGCGAGATTTCCGCCGAATCTCTCGCTCGTGATTTCTTTGTTGAATTCTTTCTCGCTGCGCTCTAATGTCCTCCTAAGTCAGGCCTTTAAAGATGAATGTCACGGAGACGACTTTCGAGTTTCCCCCATTGCAATTATTTGATCTTTCAGCAAACCCAAGCCTTATGCCGATCAATTGTTGGCTTGCCGTGTGTATAGCATCAAGCGGATTATGTTCAATTGGCCGCCACTGCCTTATTGGTTGACGTCCACTTGTATCTATGACACCGATGCAGTTCACTACTTCACCAACGCTGGCCATCACAGTATACGTGCCGTAATGCAGATTATGGAAATGACGAGGGTTCGCCGTCGTTCCAATTATCTTGCCGCTTTGTGGTCGTTGAACTAATCTGCCATTGACCCTCTGCAGACACGATATATCCACTCCGGATACAGCTTTAGTGATCGCTTCGCAATATGAGCCACTCTTATGGTCTGTTGTAAAAACATTAATGCCATTCACGTATCCGCCATTCGTACAAATGATTTCTTGAGATGAGGTGGCACCAACGGTATGGCTATAATACGTGTGTTCTTCGTACGCAGCGGTGACGATATCGAACGCGCAGTACAGAAGAATGCCTGATAATATGTTCTTGGCCCTTATGTCTAGCTTGTTGATTGCAGAACGCAAATCACGCTTCTTTATAGCCGCCGACACGATGTGACACGAATAACAAGCTCTGAAACGCGGTGTGGCACAAAGCGCTTGATACTTAACCACATCACGAGGCAATAATGCATTTACGTCATGCCATTTGTATCATGTGCTAGCGGTCCGTACCTTTTGACATTACAACTGCCTGGCTGAACTAAGCGAGTACTCGTGGACAATATTATTGCACGGAGGTTACGTAATATGTACAATACTTAACAACATCCTCTCATCGTTACTTCGTTAATGCAAGCGCAACGAACAACGGAGAACGGAACTCGATTATCGAGTTAAAATAAAATCCTGCACTAAATGCATATAATATAGTGCCCTGATTATCAACTCTGTTTCAGTGCCAGAGAGCATTTGCTGCCTTTCGTCTGTTTCAACTGCCTATTGTCACACACATACATTACACAGACACTCCAAACAGACACTCGGCCGCCCAAATATGTCTTTTGCCACACAGGGCGCCAACCTGACTCGCATCACTCTGCCCATCCACTACGATGAAGATGGGGGTACGTGCATGTCTGATACCTTTCCTGGCTGCCATCCATACAGCTGCTGACATCCCACAATGCTCGTAGTGGTGATCAAGGAGTTTCTGCAAAAGTTTACATTTGTTGCTACGGCTGACGATGTTGCGGCTGCATCAGCGCCTGTAGCCGGTGATACAGCTGCTCAACCCACCTTTGCAGTGGGCGATGTAGTGGCCAAGTACATGGACATTCTGGCAAGTGGCACACACTTTGTGCATGTACCGTTAGATACAACACACTTCCTTACACCGTATGCAGGGCCGAGTGGCGCGCAAGGAGACGGCATCGGTGCTAATAGACCTGCAAGACCTGAAACAGATGGATGAGGGTGGCGAGGCGTTGGTGCAGCGCATCCTGCAAAACACCAAGCGCTACGAAGAACTGTTTTACGATGCAATCAATGCGCTTTTACCGCAGATTCACGGCGAGGTTCGAGTTACACTTTAAATTTCTATATAGAAATGTACTCATATTCATGCAGCTGCAAGATACGGATGAGCCTATTGATGTTATTGTGCAACAGCGTTTGATGTTGGCTCGCCAGAATCAGGCGGCAGCAGGAATGGACGACCAGGAAGCGCCAGTTGATCCCGCGGCAAACTTTCCCGCCAAGTTGCTGCGCAGATAGTAAGTGTGATTTTTGTTAAATCAATGCGTAACATTACGGTTAACATTCTATAGCGCGGTGTACTTTAAGCCGCCCAGTGGGCACAAGGCACTGTCGACCCGTGAGGCCAAGGGAGCCCTGATCGGCCAATTGATCTCTATCCGTGCAATGGTCACTCGCGTGTCGGACGTGAAGCCCTACATCATGGTGGCCACGTACACGTGCTCGTCGTGCAACACCGAAATCTTCCAGGAAGTTCTGTCTGAACAGTTTACACCCGTGTCAGAGTGCCCATCCAAAAAGTGCCAGTCCAACAATGTCAAGGGCGAGTTGATTCTGCAGACTCGCGGCTCTCGGTTCAGCCGTTTCCAGGAAGCCAAGATCCAAGAGCTGGTCAGTTATTTTATAAAGTGATCTCATATACTTAATCATACAGACGGACCAAGTGCCCATGGGCCATATTCCCCGCTCAATGACCGTGTACTTGTATCACGACACCACACGATCCATGTCGGCAGGAGATATCGTGACAATCTCCGGAGTGTTGCTGCCGAAAGTTTATCGTGGTTTCCGCGCCATTCGCGCCGGTCTGCTCACTGACACCTTCCTGGAAGTAATGCACGTGGACCTGTTGAAGAAACAGTACAGCCAGTACGCGCCTACCGAAGAGTTGACCGAGAAGGTTGATCGCATGGGTGCCGATCCGTCCACATATGACAGTCTGGCACAGTCGATTGCACCCGAGATCTATGGACACGAGGACGTCAAGAAGGCGCTTCTGCTCCTCCTTGTTGGCGGTGTCACAAACTTGAGCAGCGATGGCATGAAGATTCGCGGTATGGATAATTTTATATGCAAATTCCGTTAATTATCAAGGTAATATCAACATATGTCTTATGGGAGATCCCGGAGTGGCCAAGTCGCAGCTATTAAAGTGGGTCGCAAGAATTGCACCGCGCGGTGTCTACACCACCGGCAAAGGTTCTTCGGGAGTCGGACTTACTGCGGCCGTGATCAAGGACCCCATCACGGGAGAAATGCTGCTAGGTGTGTGGTATATGTTTTTTAAATATTATTTAACAATCCGCAGAGGGCGGGTCACTCGTGCTGGCCGATAATGGAATTTGCTGCATCGACGAGTTTGACAAGATGGAGGAGACTGACCGCACGGCGATTCACGAGGTCATGGAACAGCAAACAGTGTCCATTAGCAAGGCGGGCATCAACACCACATTAAATGCGCGCACTTCGATCCTGGCGGCGGCCAATCCAGCATACAGTCGCTACAATGCCTCCCAGAGTGTGAGCGAGAACATCAATCTGCCGCACGCGCTCCTGTCCCGTTTCGACTTGTTGTTCCTGATGCGCGACATGTCGGACCACGACCACGATCTCCGAATGGCAGATCACATTCTCTATGTGCACCGCAACGGTACTCAGCCCAACCTGGACTTTGACCCAGTGGAGTCGACTCTGATGCGGTGAGTGGACTTGATTGTACATTGTCAGTTAGTCTAACATTGAACTTGTAGACATTACGTAGCCCGAGCCCGCCAATTCAACCCGATGGCACCGGCAGAACTGGTAGACTTTATTGTCGGGGCATATGTGCAGAAGCGCAATGAGGCGCACGAGGCACAGAAGAAAAAGAATGGCGACTTTATTTACACTCAGCCACGCACCCTGCTGGCCATTCTGCGCATGTCACAAGCACTTGCCCGCATCCGTTTCAGCAATGTTATCGGCGAATCGGACGTGCGCGAGGCACTACGCCTGATGGACGCCTCCAAACGGTCCATGGAACTGGAGCAGGAGGAGTACAAGCGCCCGCGTGACCCCGTGCTGGCCTACTACAACGAGATCAAAAAATTGGCACTGGAACGCGGTAGCAGCCAGCTGGACGTCGAGGATATCCGTAATCGTATGCGTGTTACCGGCGGCTTTGATGAGGCGACGTTGGCGCGCACCATTGAGAACTATGAAAATGCCAACGTGTGGGCGCTGGTTGGTCAGACGCTGGTCATGATCTGATTGTCGGCTTGGTTGTCAGTCTCTTTAATGAAGTTCAGTTATTGATGACTATCGACTGCCTTGTCTTAATGATTGTCAGCTTACTTGCTTGAGGTAGTCGTCTATGTCTTCTCTCAGCTGCTTGTTGGATCACAGCTGTATCTCGCAGCTCAATTGTCGGAAAGCTTAAGATTCTCAAACAGCTACGGGTTTCTAGTCTCCTTGACCTATGAGATAACATCGATCACTGCACTCCACTGTTTCAACAGAAACAGGTACAGAGTACATGATGTTTAGATGTTTAACGTTTATCTCAGTTTGTCATAGTTTGGCCTTGTCGGTAAAGTGTCGGCGAATGTACTCGTTGACAAATACACCTTGCGGGTCCATCTGGGAGCGCAGACGACAAAAGTCGTCGAATTTGGGATAGATGCGCCGCAAGTCATGCGGTTTAAGCGGGAATGCCTTGGCCCAGTGTGGCCGGCCATCCAGCCCGCGCATAATGCTCTCATACAGCTGCCAGTAGTCGTGGCGCGGCACCACATCTCTGCCCAGCGGCCGGTAGACAATTATGCCGATATAGCAGGCGAGATCCATGCCGTGCGCGGGACTCAGCCAAATGTCATCACCGCGCACGAACCGGATCTCGACGGGGAAGTGGGCGTGCATGCGTCTGCCTCCGGCGCGCTTCATGTCGGCATCCAGAGCTTGTTTCAGCTGGAACAGTGCCTTTGGCGCCTTTGTGGCGTCCACTGCCCATTCCGTCACGTGCTGCCGGAACAGACAGTCAAAGTTGAGTATGCGGTCGTGGCGGTCGATGCGCACAGATCCAGTGTCGCGCTTTGCCGACAGATGATCAGTCAGCGGTGGCACCGCAGGCTGTGTGCCGTTGACGGACTTTGCAGCAATGTTAATGTCAAAATCACTGGCCGTCAAGTACCGACTGGCATATAACTGATTTGCCGCAGGCAACAGTCTCGGTATCACGCTGGACAGGTAGAGCAAATACTCCAGCAGGTAGTACCCGACAAGCTTCTCCTTTGCAGCAGTAAATACACTTGGCCCCGGTGTCCTCTACATTAATTATATGTGAATTTAAGGTATATTCTGCAGTGCATGAACTCATAAACATTCAATACTTACATCACGCGTGGTGCGCATGGCACGCCAGACAAGTACCGAGTCCGTGTAGGGAAACCACCAGAACCGCACTAGCGGCGCCGAGTGTATCAGCGCGGACCAGTTGTCCAGCAGCTGGTCAAACTTGATGACGAACTGTTGCGCCAGCAGATTGTACGCCTTCTCCACCCGTAGCGTCACCGTGGATATCACTCCCAGCGAGCCCATGGAACAGAGAGCGGCCAGAAATGTCTCGGTTCCCGCGGGGTCGGCCGAGTCGCGTTTCAACGTTCGCACATGACCGCCAGCAGTAATCAGTCGCATTTCAACCACCTGGACATTGTGTAAGAAGTCTGAATGAATAATCTGTTTAAGGAATCACACACAGTGTTATAACATACTTGAGTGGCAAGGATCCCGTAGCTGGCTCCGGTGCCGTGCGTGCCAGTGGAGATGGCCCCGGCAATGCTCTGCTCGGATATGGAACCCAGATTGCTCATTGCTGCCAGTCCGTGCTTGTCCAACTGCTCGTGCAGGTCGCGTAACCGTATGCCGGCTTGAACCGTTACAGTTTCCGCGGCCATGTCCACCTGCAAGTTATATTCACCGCGTTAGGCCAGCCACTGGGAATAATGTAGCATCCACTGGACCCACCGATAGCACGGCTGCATACTTGTCCAGCTGCAGCATCCAGCCGTCCGTGCACGCCACATCAGACGGCGAGTGACCGGCACCCACCACGCGCACCGTCTTGCCAGCCGCTGCCGCCTCGCGCACATACTACACCACCGTGATTATTGCACGCTCATTAATAGCGCAGAGCCATACCGTGATAATGTCCTGCTCTGACGCGGGGTACAGGATGCGCTCAGGGCGGCAGCTAAATGTGCCGGCCCAGTTGGCAAAGGTTTTCATTCAGGTGGACAGCGTGACGTCAGCTTGCTAAATGGGCAAGGTGGACGCGGTGCTTACACAAGCTATACAAGCAATGCTATATGGACACAATCTAATCTAATATATATACCCGTCCACATTGACTGCAGCCCGTGGATATGGGGTCAGCAGTAAAGCAAGGACTGGCGCGTGTGGCAGGCACCTGGTGAATGTGTGTGCACGTGCACGCAATGCACACACACACACACACACACACACACACCGTACAAGCACCTACAAGCACACGCTCACTGAACACCAGCGGCACATTGGCAGCGACATTGCACGCCACTACGCGCACTCTGCGCCAATGTTTAACCGGCGTGATTTTGATGAAGAGAAATTGTGGTTTCGGTCGGGGCGCGTTAAGTATTACAGCATTATATCAAAGAAGTTTAGAATGGCATTGAAGTATTGATGCAAGTTGGTTCTGGTCACACAAACAGCGTCTCAGTGCCCAAGATTTTTCCGGTAGTTGTCAGGAAATGCATGTAGCGGTCCGTCTGCTCAGTGGAACCAGCACCGCTCACCAATTCACTGATTTTGTCCGGTATACCACAGTGGCCACATTCTGGAAAATGTCGTGGGAGCTGGCATGGGCAAATAGGAGCCGCTTGCTGCTCACGACTTTGGCAGTTGCTATCCATCCAGCTTTCTCGGCTTCCAAATTGCAATCTTGGAGGCGGCGATTAAAGTTCACGTTGCTTGCCAACTCGGCCACTTTGTATGACCCAGTATCCGGAATATACTGTTCCGTCACGAGGTCGAATGCGTCGCTGCATAGAAAGACGTATAGCGCTACAACCTTGTCATACTCCAATGCTCCGATTCGGGTCTCGTGTGCACGAACAGTTTGCTGCAATGCTCCAATTCGGGTCTCGTGTGCACGAACATTGTGCTGCAACGTTCCGATTTGGGTCTCGTGTGCACGAACAGTGTGCTGCAATGTTCCGATTCGGGTCTCGTGTGCACGAACAGTGTGCTGCAACGTTCCGATTTGGGTCTCGTGTGCACGAACAGTGTGCTGCAACGTTCCGATTTGGGTCTCGCTTGCACGAACAGTCTGCTGCAACGTTCCGATTTGGGTCTCGCTTGCACGAACAGTCTGCTGCAACGTTCCGATTTGGGTCTCGCTTGCACGAACAGTCTGCTGCAACGTTCCGATTTGGGTCTCGCTTGCACGAACATTCTGCTGCAACGTTCCGATTTGGGTCTCGCTTGCACGAACAGTCTGCTGCAACGTTCCGATTTGGGTCTCGCTTGCACGAACATTCTGCTGCAACGTTCCGATTTGGGTCTCGCTTGCACGAACAGTGTGCTGCAACGTTTGAAAACCGCTACTCAGTTGAATGTTATGCCCAATAATGATTTTCATTTGCTCGTCATAACGGTTCAGTTGCTCGTCATAACGGTTCAGTTGCTCTTTCAGTTGAGCAATTTCTGCTACCGTGTCAAGCCTTTGACTGCCGCGGCTCTATGATAGTATGATAATCGAATATTCTCATATATATGCTGTGTAATTACCTCCAAGGACATTTCCGCGAATTCAGGTTCCGGAGCAGCTGCGATTTCAGCAGCTTGATATGGAACATTGTACTGAGGCGGCCCGTAAGTTGTACCGGCGGCCGGTGTGCTAGCAAATGTCACACCAAATGGTGGAACTCGTGGCTGCGCGGTAGTATAGGTGCGATAAGTCGAAGGTACAGTCTCGAATTCAACGGGGTACGTTTCCTCTACATAAATTAAATCATGTTAGATATCTGATCATTGGCACACATACGATAGTATTCAGCTGGCATTGTAGGAATCACGCGAGGCTGCTGCTGCGGGGCACGAGGCGGCTCTGATGGCAACCAGCGTTGCTCAGCTGCCGGTGGTTGAGACGGGCGGGGCGGTTGGCGGCGAGAGCGGCGGTGCGTCATATCGTTCCGGAAAAAGAATTATCCGTTCCAACAGCGCGATTGGGCGCGGTGCACAGATCTGCCACGGCTGATGGTTGACAGCATTTCTTTTTTTCGATTTTTTTTTCCATCTTCTTTATGCCTGTTGTACGGCCCATGGCTTAGTCTTTAACGGAGTAACAACATCATGTATGGTGTACTAATACGACATCACATTCCCTAGGGAGCTATCAGCGTGGTGCCAATTGTCAGGCAGGCTGTAATTAATGCTACATTATTATTACCATGAATGCATCATATTAGTGACAGATTCGTTTCATATATTCAAGTAGGGTGGTCACATTCAATCAAATAATGTGCCGGTGCCCAAGATTATTCTTGCAATATCAAGGAACTCCACATGACGTTCCGTCTGAATAGGGTCGTGGTCACCTCCACCAACTAGTTCATTCACCTTTGCCGGTACATTACTTATCGTCACATTCGAAAATGATTGGCCACGACTTGTATGTGAAAAGCATCGATTAGAGTCGATTTCATCAGCTAATTCCAGCCATTCGTCAAGATCTCGTTCCAAGTTACACTCTTTAATCCGATTGTTGAATTCCTCACAAAGTATCAAGTTTCGGACTGGAACTTGTGCACCTCGTTTGAGAAATCGAGCCACAATGCGATCCAGAGCCTCACTGCATAGTGAAACAAAGCACGGGATGGTTTTGTCGCGCTCAAGAGCGGTGAGTCTGGCGTCATGTTCTTGTATTGTTTTCTGCAGCATTTGCAGCTGCTGCCTTATGACCACCATCATCTGAGAAGCGGTCTCAATCTGCTGTTGCAGAGTTTGACCATGCTGCTCCGTCGCTGTATAATTTGGATAGAGAGGTTGCAAGTCACTGCTCAGTATCTGCAGTTGTCTAATGAATTGAGCAACGTCGGCCTTTGTGACAAACTCTTGCCCGCCGGGGCCCTATCAAAAGCCAATAGTTACAATTACACAGTACCATGTATCAATACCTCCAAGCAATATTGCGAGACCCGAGGCCGTGGAGCCAGTGCAATTTCACAGGCGCGATACGGAATAACATACTGCTGCGGCCAAAGGAATGTGCCGGTGGCCGGTGTGCCAGCATATGTGGCGCCAAATGGCGGAATGCAAGTGTACGACGTGCTACAGGTTGAAGAAGCAGGCGCGCGGTCGCCGGAATACGTTCCTACTAACAAGAATATAGTTAGCGTAAGATGTCTGATCATGGCAAAACACACGGTGGTATTCAACAGGTGATGAAATCACGGGAGGCTGTTCCTGCAAGAAACGTGGCGGCAATGAAGGTAACCAGCGCTGCTCAGATGCTGGCGGTGGTTGAGACGGGCGGGGCGGTTGGCGGCGAGAGCGGCGGTGCGACATATCGTGTCTGGAAAAAGAAATATCCGTTCGAACGGTGCGATTGGGCGCGGAACACACGTGTACGTGCGACAGTTTTCTTTTTCCGCTTCCATCACTGTCCGCTTTAACTTCAAGGTCGGCAGAATTTTTTCATTGCACTTCCAGTAACAGCTATTATCTTTATTTCGGGCATATAAAAGCTAGTTGCATGGAGATCTAATCCTAATGCTGCATTTCCAGAAGCGAACGTGCATCAGCACTCGTGCAAGATGCAAATGGTAACGGCGGATGCCACGCGGTGACCGGCACACGGCGCACAAAATCATTGCCGAACCGGTTAAATGTGTCGCGGTTGGTGTACATGCGGTAGTCGCCGGTGTCACGGTCCACAAACATGTATATGTCATCGGCAAGTGTGCCCAAATCATTGTCAGCTGCAAAGATGTTGATCACACCACTCCAAATGTCTGCCATTCTTCCGTCTAGATTAAATTCTCCGTCGTGCTGCAATGGTCAGATAATGCATATAGTACATCACACCGAGATACTTGAGCGCGCGAGAAAATGTCGAGGTTATAGTTTGGTGGCAAGTGGCGTCGCATGCACATCGATGGATCAGCAGCAGGGAACCAATACATGCCATCCTACATACATAAAAAGTAATCCACAAACGTCTCAGAGACTCCATGTACGCACCGCGGTGTACATGCGAGTACCGTTTGTGCTATCCAAACGGGCTCGACCACCGCCGACGTCCATGCTAACCCGTGTGCTCTCACCAGTGAATACAGAGGTCACGGTGGCGGTAAACAGCGGCACCAGCGGCCCCGCTTGACGCGTCACTACAGCACCGACATGAATGCAAATTGTGGCGGCGAGCAGTACCAAGAGGTTCATTTTTGGCGGCTTGTTGCAATGCATTGACTCTCCACAACGTGAGAAACCTTGGCACAGTGACGTCAATACGATTGTATTGACACTATACATGGTACAAACTCAATAAATGTCGGAGAGACCGTCTGCAAAAACATCTTCATAGTTGGAAGAAAAGGACTTAATAGTAGCAGTGTAAGTGCAAAAACAGAACCTCGAGGTCCAGAAAGGTGCATGCCATTTCCAGAAAATGGGTATATTGGCCGTGATAGTATGCAGTCCAGCACGGCCAATTATATAATCCACTATTTATTGGTAGCACATTACTGTCACCACTATAAATGCACACAGGTTGCTGACATGCTCAAGATTTTCCAGGCAGTTGTGAGGAATTGCATGTAGCAGTCTGTCTGCTCAGAGGACCCAGTACCACTCACCAATTCACTGATTTTGGCCAGTATATCCACAGTGGCCACATTCTGGAAATTGTTGCACAGTAATACGCTGTCGGCGCACATCATGTGCCATGTTGAGCCACCATTCCCTGCCATCCTCAATACTTCTGGCAACAACTTCATCTTGGACAATTAAATAATATGATTAAATAATACTATGCATAGGCATAGCCATCCACATTCTATGGCAATTGTGAGGATTCATACACTTAATATATCAATACCCACCAGCTTGTATATCTGCCGGCCCACTTCGTGCAGCATTTATGGGATGCCAGTAAAGCTTGGGAGCGTTGTGGATGAATCATGATTGAAATTGACAGGTGGAAATGAGGTCATGGCCGCTTTGAGCATTTGTCATCAAAAAGAATGTCAAGATGCCAGCTGTTTTATGCACTATTATTGCACGCCACCAATACGTATGTGATGCATAGAACGCGCTTGAACAGATAATGTATGCAACTGCTATGCAACACCGATGTATACATGCAAAGGCGCGGTTATCATTCTATTACCGCCTAGACACGGCGCGCCTTCTTGGAACGGGTGCCGCCGTGCTTGATGGCCGTCTTGTCACGGATGCGCACCACGTTCAGTCCGCTGGCAACCAGCGTGCGGAACGCCGACTCCCTGCCGATGCCGAATCCACGCAGCGTCACATACACATCACGCACCCCGCGCTCCTTGGCAAACGCCACTATACGACTGGCGGTGCGTGTGCCCGCCTCGGCGGTGCCCCGCTGCGCCCCCGTCAGCCCGCACATCCCACCGGTGACCAGGGTCTGGACACGCCAGCGCGAGTCACTCAGCGCCACCAGTGTGTTGTTCTTGCCGGCGCGTATTGAGACCACCCCCACCCAGGACGGCAGTTGTTCCACGTGCTCCGCGGGCAGCATGGAGCCGTTGTGGCGCTTGTGGTCGCGCATCCACTGGCGCGTCGGCTGGTTCTGGCTGATCAGTGCGGTGAGGGCCGAGTGGACTTGGTGGTGCAGTTCCTGGCGCTGCTGGCGCACCGTATCAAGCGATGCGCGCTGGTCCGCGAGGAATGTCTGCAGGGGTATGGGCGGCGGTGCATTGACACGCAGACGCAAGTCGGGCACGGTGCCGCGCGATCCATTGAATCGTGCCGCCGGGCTATCCACCGCGAACGGCGACGTGACCACTGGCTCTGAAGACATTAGCGAGTCTTGTGGCGTCTCTGTCGTCGACACTGTGAGCGCCGATGACGTGCTGTACGGCGCCGCCGAGGGCCGACAGAACAAGCGCGACACGGACGCCAACCGCCGATTCGTTAGCCGAAGCATTTGTGCAATGTGTGTGATTGTGCCTCAGGGTTTCGGTTGTCTGTGTTTACAACATGGCAACGCAGAATGCTATATTTACATTTTGGTCGTCTTGTATGCTTGGTCTCATCTATTATAAATCTAGTCAAGATATAAACGATATCATTATAGAACTCTATGACAGGCCGTGACAAGCAGCTGGCCACACCGCCCAACCGATTCCAGCATCCAGGTTTGTTGTTCACATATATGGGAAGATGTTGTGATAACTTACTTACACCTGTGGCAGAGGAGTGGCGCTACCACACACGGCCGGCGCAGCACCCACTGTACCGCACCACATCCAGCACATACGGCTCTGTGCAGCCAACCATATTTGAGATGCCCACCCAGTTCCACTCCACGTCGCACAAGTTTACCGATGTGAGTCTATGAATGGATATATCTTTGTGTCTGTGGGTATTGATCATGTGTGCAGCGTCTTGGTCCGTCCACGGGTCTGCCGCGCAAGGGCTCAATGAATCACTGAACTGAGTGGGATGATACTGTGTTATGGATAGATTATTGTGCACGTATTTAAATAACAGTCTCTATAGATAAAATTATGCCATTTGAAAGCGCTTCAGGCTTTGCAGTTCATTGAGAACGTTTTGCAGTTCGTCGTCGTCCGTGCGATATTGAATACTGCCATATTAATATATGTATATATAATGTATATACATAGACAGATAGATTACATATAGTACATGCCTGGGAATGAGAGTCTTGGCCTCATCCGACTTCTCCGGCAGCAGGTTGGCCAGCTGAGCCACCTCGAACGGCTCCAGTCGCGTGGCCATCAGCACCTTGCGCACCTCCTTGATGGTCTCGGCCTGGTGGAATTTCGACAGTTGCGCCGTGTACGCCAGCGTCTTGTGGAAACTGGGGCCCAGTGTGCGGCGCACGTCCGCTATATGTCCCCCAGCTGCACCGCCTGTGGCGCCCGGCATGGCGGTCGGGGCGGCGCTCTCGCTGCTCTCCTTCAGCTTCTCCATGAGGATACGCACCTCGGCGTACAGCAGGCAGTGCTCATTCTGGAACTCGGGTCCCAGCTTCAGCTCCGTGGCGTCCTCTTCCTCCTGCAGGCGCGCAATGCGCTTCCGATGAAATCCCGTGGCCATGATTCGTGTCCTTACTGATTGCAAATAATCAATGTGCATTAATGCTATTGATGCACAAATCTTTACTCTGTAAATATGCATGACCATTTTTTAGCTTGACCGTGTTTAGTCTAACCATTTAATAAGAAGCTCTGGTTCAGTCCAGTAATGCGACTGACGACCTTGGGGCTGTGATCTATTACCTTCAAGCAGAGTGAGTGCAGCAACGCGCGCTTCACTGCAAGTCTTAACAAGATGAGGAAGAAGCGCCGATGCTCCAGCTACTCATGCTCAAGCATTGCTATGTAGGCAACTAGCTAAACAATGTATCTAACTAGCAATGTATCCGGCCTTTGACATGTTGAAAATAATGTGGCCAAGGTCGCGCTTGAACGGCTAAATAGATTACGGATGGACGGTTAAACAGAACACGTCTTCTCGTAACAGTGCCGCGAAATGGCCACCGACAAGAAGGCTGAAATTCTCGCCGCACTCCGCACAGTTTACCCGCTGCCGCAAGATCTCATTACTGAGGTCACAAATATTGATGATGCGTTCGTTGATGCTCTGCACACGACATGGATGCGCCGCACCGAGGAGGACTGGAACGACATGCGCCCCGAAGACGGATTCGACATTTACAACGCGCTCCATTGCAGCCACGGTAAGCGCATTGCTCACTGTACCTTTCTAACCAGCAACAGCCTCCAGAAAGCGTAGACTCGACGACGAGCCTGACCTGATGCCGTTCGACATGCAGCAGCTCCTTCATCCGAGCAAAGTTCAACCACCAACTGTCGAAAGTGATGCGCCGCCATTTACCGCACGTCCAAACTGGCTTGCCGATGCCGTTGCCAAGATTCGCACAAACTTTGCCGCCTCAGAGGGAAGCTCCTGAGTTCAGATCAGATCAGTTCAGATCAGATGCATGCTCTGTCACATTGTCGCACTATTCAATGACTTCAAATCGGCAAAGGAATCCTCGGGCGATGGTTGGGAGGCTCTGTTCGTTATCACATTGATTGTCCGATGCCTCGCTGGACGCTTTGATGCAGAAATATTCAACCTCTGGTAGCTCGGTTTCACTAGAGCAAAAATATCCACCATATCTTTTAACGAGCCCTTCGACGGATGTATGACCGATGTCAAAGACGTCGACGACTTCCTGCAGAAGCTACCAAATAGTGGAAAGTTACATGTCGCCATTTACTTTCCGCCCCACGCCAGGTGTGAGCCATACGACGTGATTGTAGTTGTATGGAACATTGCGGGTGGCAGACGTATTATCGGATATCAGCTGAAAGAAGGTGCCGCACTATAAAATTTGGGCGCTAACGAGAAATTTAGATCAAGTTGTGTGATTTGCGGCCACTCAACCAGGAACGATGGCTGGTTGGTGGCTACAGATGAACAGATTGATGAATTTATGGGCGTGTCGGGAAAGCAATTGGACTCCGAAACAATGGAAAGTCTTGCAGTCGGTTAACTAGACAAACAACATAATCGACTAACAGACCCTGAAAACACATTCGACTATATTATGTATAAGAGAAATCCAACGTCAACACCCTCAACTTATGCTCTAATGGACAAACTATATGCATCAACGCAATGATATATCAATATAATCTATATACATATATATATATATATATATATATATGTAGATAAGATAATATTGCCTATATCCATGTATATACAAACAATATTTATTAATGAAGGAGGAAATTATCTACGGCCACTTCAAACTTGTAGAGACTGTCACGGTGGAGCACGCCAGAGAGATGCCGCGCACGGCACACCACATCCACGGCAAACGTCTGCAGTGTAGAGTGCGGGATAAACATATTGAAGTCGAACGCGTGCAGCAGCTCCATCTCCAGCGCATTCACCTCGGCTGCCGTGAGCCCGCTGGCCGACGACCACACCGAATTGGTGAAACTGCCATCATCCAGCGCCTTGTTGGCCGCAATGAGACACGCCAGAAATACACGACACTCGGAGCCGGGCGCGGGTTTACGCGCACTTGGTAGGCGTTCACGGTAGCGATAGACGTATGCCAGCGCCAGCAGTAGACTGTGGTAGCTGATGTGCACGGTGCCGACGCAGTGGCGCATGAAGCGTGCCAACAGCTGCGCCGACTGTTGTTGCTGTTGTGGATTGCCGTTGGCATTGCACCACACGCTGATCAGCAGGTGCGACACCACGTCCACCACGGCATTAAGCGGCATTGTTAAAGTTATCTGCAGATAGTGGATGAAAGAGCGTGTGTGCGAGTAGTGGAGAGCCGACAGACAGACACCAGAACAGACACAGAGACAGCCAGAAACGTAACCCGTGAACAAAGTGACGCGCCGCACTATGACAGGCCATGACGTACTTGTAGGCGCCACGGTTAACCGGCTGATTGGTTGCTTAGTTGCGCCGACTTGCCCGCTTAATCTCGGTCTCACAAGAGCGCGCGCCTCCCATGACGGCCTTCCCGGACTTTAGGTGGGTGTCATCATCTCACACCACATACAGAGGGAAGCATTTGCGCATACACACTCACGGCAGTACTAACTGCCCGCCTGCAGAAAGATCTACCAGCACTTTCGCACGGAGGAGGAGGAGCGCACCATTAGCAATCGCGCCTTCTTCAACTTTTGCGGTTTCATTGCCCTCATTATCGGTATGACGGCCGTGCGAAGTCGTCTCACTGCCGGTGGCCCTCACTAATATATACTTATTGTGCTGTAGCAGTATATATTCAGAGTATTATACCGTTGTAATGGGGGTTGCTGGTGCGCGGGCACCGGCACCATCAGGACAAAGTAGGCCGCCACGGTGCCGCCGCCCAGCAGCGTGCCGTCCAGCATGACAACGTCCGTGAACTCGTCGCACTTTTCCCCCGGCCAGTCGCTGCCCGTCCACGCCCGTCACGTGCTGTCTAGGCTGGCACGTGCGCGGTGAGCGGTGCACAGCAGTGCCAGCAGAGTCAACGGTAGTAGCGGGAGCAGCTGTGATCTCATTCTAACTAGTACAGTCAGCCAGCAGTAGCAGCAGCAGTGGCTTAGTTCGCGTGGTGGCATAGCTCGGACCCACTGCGGACGAAAGATTCTCCGTGGGAATTCGGCCACCACGATGCGACGCGTCCGCCTCCTGGCCGCGCTGCTGGTCGGCGCCGTCGGCGCGAGTCAGCCGCTGTTTCTGCTGTTTCGACAAGAAAGGGCTGCATGCAATGAGCACAGGACAGGACAGGACAGGAGACAGAGAGGCAGAGCAGGAAGACAGAGAGCGACGCAACGCTTGCGTGAAGGAACATATCATAAGGGCCGTCAAATCATATAGGCACCGGTTTAAACTACCAATCAGAAGCCAGAGTTTAAAACTTTAAACTGCCAATGAGAAGCCAGCGTTTAAACTACCAATGAGCGTTGAGTGTTTAAAACGGCCGTTCGAACGTTTGTGACACCATACAGCTATCATCAATAATGCATGCAACCACAGCGCAGCTACATTAATGGCATCGCAATATAGTGCGCTACACATATGCGCTGCGGATAGAAGTTGCAGCACCTAATACGAGCTGTGCGACAATATTCTGTTGAATATGCTAGTTACATATTGTTGGGATAATACACTAGCGCCATTTGCTGTAGATCTGCGCTAACGTCACCAAACCATGACAATCGCTCGATACCGTCATTATTGAGTTATCATCGATAATCATCACAAGTTGCATGCATCCGCTGGCGTTATCATTGGTTTTGCTGAATTTATGTATTATAATGCTTGATATCGGCACGTTCATTTCGGCGGATAGAAGTTGCAGCACCTAATACGAGCTGTGCGACAATATTCTGTTGAATATGCTAGTTACATATTGTTGGGATAATACACTGGCGCCGTTTGCTCTAGATCTGCGCTAACGTCACCAAACCATGACAATCGCTCGATACCGTCATTATTGAGTTATCATCGATAATCATCACAAGCTGCATGCATCCGCTGGCGTTATACATTGGTTTTGCTGAATTTATGTATTATAATGCTTGATATCGGCACGTTCATTTCGGCATGTCAGAAGTTTACTTACACGAGGAGTCGGCACCAGGATAGTGCCGTACGGCTTCTCGACATTGATGCATTAATTGCGCAAGGTATAAACTTGGCAGACTGGCACGGATGCAATTGCGGCCAGGACAAAGCGCGCCCATTGATGTACTTCTGCACCAAAGAAGGCGATAATAAAACTTGAGTAAAAGGGCCTGGTCAGAGTGACATGCCTTAAACGCTGACATTGTTGCGTCATTAAGATGGGTAATATTTGGTCTGAGTTTGTTGCTTAGACTACCAAAACCCATCCTCTGCATAACTTCAAATCGCATACTAGAACGCGATAACATCTCACCGCGTCTGCGACCATAAATAAAATCAATGTCAATGATAACTAAAATCATCCGTGCGTCGTGTGGGCGCGTTATTCAACTTGAATTTTTTTCAAATGTGGCTGGTGCGCGTATGGAATGGGGGCCCAAAAACAGTCAACTGAGGAGATCGGTTTTTTATTCCCGGGTAATGCAGGTTGCAGAGTAATACAGCAAGTCGCTATAATCATGCTGCTGCTCATCATCATTATCATATAATATACTGTGATAATTGGATGGGTTTATTCTAAATAATAATGATAAGCGATTAGGAATTGTGTCGTCGTAGTCTCCAAGCGACCTGACGCCGCCAGAACTTTTGAAGTAGGTGCACCATGTGGCGAGCCGAAGCATTGAGATTGAATCCGTTCCCACATATCCAGTGGGACGGCGAGTTCAACTGCCCGCGACACAGTGGACATTTCATGCGTTTGCGTCGCGCAAGTTGTACCAGGCAATCGTGGTGAAAATGATGAGGCACGCCCGGACACTCTGTGCGCACATACCCTGATGTGATATCGTCACGGCAGATTGCGCACTGAAAATATGCGCCATCCGGTACGGGCAGAACGCGGACAGGAATAGAGCCAAAGTAATCGCTTATCGCCTCCCAAACTTCCGCACAAAGTTGCCGAAACTGGATCTGGTCTGGGGTTGGCGGCGCCCGTTGTGCTGCAACACGCATCTGTTGATCATCTGCACGATTGTACGGTGCCCGCGCCGGCTGCTCATGAGGCGGCGGAGCTGAGTCGCGTATGACCGAGTCGACGACAGTGCGCTGGACCAGTTCAATAGCAGGACTGTCAAGCCAAACAATTTCCTCCGGCTGGGTGGATATGGAACGGTCCATGTTAAACAACATCCCCATTTGCAGCTCGTGGGGCGGCAGGTCATCGGGCAGCGTAATCGTCGGAGTAATCATGTAATGATCATTGTATGCATGTGACATTCCGATGCCACCACTGAACGGCACACGTTGGTCGCGTTCATCCGTGGAGCCGTGTCGACGCAACACTACCGCGACTGGGCGTACCAAGGACACATGCGACACATGCTCCATGTGGCTGTGTAAACTAATGAGCGGAAGCCGCTAGAGGCGCGACACGGCCCAAGCTGGCCAGCGAAACGTCAGATCCAGCGAGAATTTCAGCTGGATGTTGGTGCCGGCCTGCCACTCCACACGTGGCGCGCCCGGGGTATACCCGTTGGCAGCAACCAGTTGCAATTGGTGCGCGTGCGCGACTGGCCACAAGGCAATGACGACAGCTTGCAGCAGCATAATAGTCGGCGCGTTCGCAATCTTTCAGAAATGTGAAGAATATGCAGCAGCCGAGCCGCTGTTATGCGCCCCCCTGACGTACGGGATGCATCCTGGAATCCAGCGAATCACTGTCATCGAAGTAGCATGAATCGCATAGCATATGTATTGTTGCATAATATGCGTGCCTGTGTGTAAATCATTGCACGAGTTGGGGTGTAAAAACATAAAGTCTTTTAATGATGTGTGGCTGCCAATGTGGCCGCTGTCGGTGTGCTGCTGTCTGGCAACAAACGCGCGCTCTCTGCCGTTCAGCAGCTGGTCAAACGACGTTAACCCAAGTGTGTAATACATACATGTAATACATACAATCTCCTCGCTCCATTGCCACGCGTGCTAGTGATGTTTTTGCCACACACACTGCTCAGGGAAACCTCTCATGCCAAGGCATTGATGGACAAGTTGACAATGCGATGGCATCTCCGGTCATAGCACGATGTAACTTACAGCCGCTACGTACTTTTTCATTTCATTACGCTAATTTCTGCTGCGTGCGAGGTGGCATCATTCAACATTTATTTTAGCCGTACAACTAGAATACACTAATTGAGAAAAGTTTTAGTTAAAAAAATTGTGTTGGTGGTTCAGAGAGACGTGATTTCGCCGTCTTTGTAGCCGCGCTTTGCGGCCATTTCCGCTTCAATGGTGTTGCGAACCAGGAACCGCACCAAGTTCACCGGATGTGTCTGTCCACCGCGCCACGCCCGTGCAATTCTAGAGGGTCATTATGTTGATCAAGTAAAATACCTGACGAAACTTACCCTTGCTTCTCGTATGCAACGGCAAGCGCATCGTCGTTATTGATTAAAAATGGATGAAACACGACGACGTGGGTCGCCACCACCAGATGCAGACCAGATACCGAGTCTTCCGATGACAGCAGGATTAGTTTAATGTCCGGATCCAATTTGAACTGGTCTATGGCGCGAGTTTTCATCATTCCATTCCCGTCAGCGTGCACGTGCGGCATCCCAAATTCTTTCAGCGCCAAACTGACCAAGTGCATCAAGCGACTGAACTGAATGAACAAAATTATTTTTGTCTCTGGTTCAGCTGCCATTGTCGCGTGCAGAAACTTGACCAGCTCGGCCAGTTTGCTGCCATACTTGTTGCAGTCTGGTGAAATGCCATTATCGTCCACTACGTCCTTTTTGGAAAAATCAATAACCGACAGTTTTGTCTGGTCCAGCGGCACACGACACATGGCGCACTCCTTCTTGGCTGATTTAACCATTGCATCTATGCACTCGTCGCAGTAAACGTGGCCACAAAATAGAATGGAAACTTTGCGCTCGGTGTTCCGTCCAATGTCTTCAAAGCACACCAAGCACTGTTGATCTTGTTCAGCACGCACGGTTTCCAGCACGGCCTGAAAAAAAGTGTGCTGAGAGAGATGTCCAGCTAAAATAGGTGCAACTTTATCGCGGCTTCGTTTAGCCAAATTCATGCATGCCTCGTTTTGTTCCACTAGCGCCTTGAGGCTGCACGTTTTTTTCGTAGTCACAATGGTGTGAGTTTTGCCCAGCGCCAAGTCGGCTCTGTAAGTTTTCAGTAACGCCACGTGCGACTCCAAATCTTCATCAAGTTGGCAAATTTCTGCTTCGTTGTTGTCCTTCTGCGCACTGGCACGCTTTTTTTTGGCCAAGCTGATGCGTGCCTCGTTCTTTTCCACAAGCGCGGCGAGGCTGACACATTTTTCTGTTATCACCTCGGTGTCAACTTTGCCCAGCGCCAACTCGGCGTTGTAGTTGGCTAGTAGAGCCCCGCACATCCCTATTTGTTCGTCATGCTGGCGAATTTCCTCTTTTGCTGCTTTGATCTTCTTCATCTGGTCGCGCTGCACCATGTCCGAGACTTCGTTTATAGTCATGTGTCGATTTTGATTGCCTCTGTGCAAATCTACGACGTGGTCGGTTATCTGGTGGTGATTGCAAGCCATCAGCGCATTCAGCAGATTGTTTCCCTGCATTCGGTACAGGACTTGCTCGGCCGGGGACAATTTCACCCACTTAAGTGACTGGATGAGAGGCGGCAACTTCATGTCTGGTTCGTTGCGACGAACCATCGCCTCCAAAAATACTAGGCAAGCCTCTCGGCTTTCTGGTAATTCAGTGTTTAAATGTTTGGCCATGGTAGATACGTCGCCCACATTTTGATACTGCGGTGTTCCCTGTAAATATAATCAGCATGAGACTGTGCGTCACCTTTGAACAAAATGAACGTACCGTGACGCCCAAGTAAAAATTGGCCCGCAGCTCATTAACAAAAAACTTGCATGCATTCTTCAGCTTGACGTTGTTGCCCATTTCGTGGAATTCGTCTGACACGCAACGCCACCACATAATGTTCTCAATTACAACTTGACCGACTACTTTGCCAAACTGTTCCTGCCCTATTCGCCTCAGATGAAGCATACGAGACGTGCGATCTTGTTGCGTTTCCAATTCAGCGACAACGCTTTTGTAGTTTCCTGCTTAATTGGTCAACTCTACGACAAACAGGGGCAAGTACCGTTTTGCAGAAACGACAGCGAGACAATTAACAAATCTGAATTCAGGGCGTCGTTCCATGACAGCTTACGATGGTCAAGGATAGTTGTCAACATTTTGACGCGACAGTTTGGAATGCATCGCAGGGCCTCGGCCTTCCACTGAGCGGCTAAATGAGACGGGCAAACAACAATAGTGGCACGGCTTGGGAGTAATAGGAACGCATCGGAGGCCTGTTGCCACTGCAAATCTTTCAATGACGTGAATGGATTGCTGTGTATCAGGGATAGAACCGTAACAGTCTGGTTGGTAAGTCGGCATGAAAAGATTTAAACCGCACATATGACTTTCCTTTCCCGTCCCCGTATCGTCAGCTAAAATCGCACCTCGGCAGATAAAGGCTTTCGTCTCGCAACACTTTCGGGCCAGATCGTCCGTGGAAGATCTCACCGACTCTAATCCATGGTCATCACCGTTTACGCCATCCAACACTGGCTCGCTGCGCTTTGAGACGGTCAGTATGCACTTGGATCTGTCTCGTTCCAGTTCCAGGAGCCAGTGCAAAATGCGTTTCTGGTACGAACGCAATTCCAGGCCAAACCCGGCTGGTGCATCAGCCTCCATGTGGTCAACAGTATCTTTCAATGTGTAATACAGTCGCCGTTCAGTATCCTCAACGACGGGAGGAACCATGTGCCGCAGAAGATCTACTCCCGCCAGATGATGTCCAGCATTAACTGCATGTCTGGCACGTGTGACATTCAGAAACGTACGAACGGTCACAAACACGGCGTCATTGTCTCGCTGGGCCTGCGCTTCAAAATGGAAATTTTCGTTAACGTCCGGGTTCCCCATATATGTCAAGTAGGGCGAGAGAGCCACCATTTTCACAGATTTTCCATCATCGCTGCGGAGATAGCTCTGCTGGATTACCTGGCGCGTGATCAAATTGTCCAGGCGCTCCACGTAGCCGTCTCGATTGACTTTTTCAAGTTTACCTGCATTGACCCCGCTGTAGGGATCGTGCGGGTTCTTTTTGTTGTACGGTGAGATCTTGAGCCGATAGTAGGGGTCGGAGTGTTCCAAGAACACAAAATCGTCGTCAGTTCCGCTTTGTTGGTTTACATGAAGTTTGTACCGCACAGACTCCATTTTAGGATTTCGATTACTTTTCCGCTGATAAACGTAAAAGCCGTCGCGAATTACCGGACGTCTTACTTGTAGTTCAACCTGCCGAAACACAGCCACTTTCTCAAACTTTGTTTGTCCGCCGTGAATATTAAACCCGACGACACATTTCTCTTTCGTTTTAAATCGTATTTCGTTTACCATTAAATACTTGCAGCCGTCCAATTTGGTTTTTTTGTCAGTCGGGCGTATCGCTGCATTCGCGCCGCAAGAAATCTCAGGCTCCAATATCTCTTCATCGTCCGATTCATCGTCAATCCAAAATGGCCCCTTGTCTGTGTCGTTGAAGTCAAATTTAATTTTCTTTGAATTTTCGTCTCCTGCGGTTTGTTGCATGGACCCCTTGCCTTTTTCTGCCGACGTGAAGCTTGGCTGACTGCTCTCCTCGTCATCGCTATCAGCCGCGTCCCAATCCGCGGCTTCATTATTTTTTACGCTGTTATACTCGCCGCTATCCGAGAGAACCAGGTGCTCTACAAATCAGTTAACAACTGCTATGTTCGTCAATGAAACAATAAATGCCTATCGGAGGGACCACTCGGTATTTCGCGCTAAGCGAGCGTAAAGACCGACGAGAACTTGCACTACTCTTCTCCGAAGTGACAGCGGCTGTAGTAGCTTCTTCTTTCTTCTTCGTCTGGCGGCCTCGGCCACGCTTTTCTGCCGCCATTTTGAAGAGTGTGAAAAGCGGGTAAATATTCTCGATGTGATTGTGATTCGATTGGTTGTACATTGTTATTTAGCCGCCGGGCAACAGAGAGTCAGCAGATTAACATCACATCAATAAAAATAGAATTTGAGGTTAAATTGTGTAATAGTATTGCTGGCTTCTTTTTTGAAAAATAGCGGATTACAGCAGTGCCGGTACCGAGTCAAATATTGCATTGTAGGGAACGCCTCAGCAATGAACCATCCAATATATGACCGATACCAAGTATTGCATGGCTTCATGCTGAGGCGTTCACTACATGCTATTCGGGAATGCAATTGGGTCGATACTGGCTGGAACATTTGATTTCTTGACATTAGAAGAATATGGTCTGGTCAATCGAGTACCAATTAATTGCCAGCATGCTACTTCACAGGCCGCCAAAATATAATGTCGGTCGCGGAAAAGACATTGCAGCTTAATGCACTGATGGGCAAGTAGGAAACATCTCTGAGTATCTATCTCTGAGTAATTGACGTTAGGAACGTGTCGGATGGCACCACTAATATTGACTGAACACGCGGGCCGTATGGAAATGTATCGGCACCAGAAGCGCAAAGAGCCGCGTTTTGCATGTATTATTTCGGTTATGGCCAACGCGCTCTCTTGTCGTTCAACAGCTGGTTAAATTATTGTAAACCAAGCAAGTGTGTCATACATGTAGACAATCTATGTTGTGCTGCTATCCTCGCTCCATAGCCACGCATGTTAATTCCCTCAGCAATGTTTTGGCCACAGACCGGTCAGTGGCGTTGACCGCGTACGTCAGGAAGGGCCTTGCAGTATGCTTGCAGTAGTATTCTCTGTGTATTGAATGTATTGGATGTATTGAATAGCAGTTGAACAACTCCACTAACACACAACGGATGAATATCAACTCGGCGCTGGTGGCGCGCGCCAGACCCGACATCCTGTTCATCAACTTTAACCAGGACTTTACGTATGGCGAACCTGGCTTCCATGTATTCTTCACCACCTTACTCCCATGTCCTTGGTAGCTGCGTGTCGGTGGGCACCAAGCACGGCTTCAAGATCTACAACTGCGACCCGTTTGGAAAGTGCTACCAGAGATGTATGGCCGGTGCCTGCTGCTGCATTCTCCCACTTATTGAGACAAATGTGTCTGCAGCTGATGGCGGCATTGGCATTGTGGAGATGCTGTTCTGCACCAGTTTGGTGGCGCTGACGGGAGCGGGGGATCAGCCGGCGTTCAGTCCGCGGCGCCTTCAGATCATGAACACCAAGGTACTTCAAGGCTATCTGCATGTAGGTTACACTGACCTGCCTGCTGCAGAGACAATCCACAATCTGCGAGCTGAACTTTGTCACCACCATTCTCGGTGTGTGTCTTGTGTGGCCTGTGTGTCAAATATGTGTGTAACCATGTGCTGCAGCCGTCAAGCTGAACCGGAAGCGGCTAATTGCCGTGCTGGAGGAGCACATTCACGTCTACGACATATCCAACATGAAGCTCATTCACACCATCGACACTGCGCCCAACCCGCACGGTACATACACCTATTCAAAGGCAAAATTATACCGATTAACAATTGCAGCCATCTGCGCCCTCTCATACTCCAATGACAACTGCTACATATCATACCCGGCCAACTGCAGCACGGGAGAAGTGCTCATATTTGACGCCATACAATTGCAGACGGTCAATATCCTGCAGGCGCACAAGTCGCCCCTCTCGCACCTGGCATTCAACGCCGACGGCACCATGCTCGCCACAGCCAGCGATAAGGCACGTGTCGAAAGACTATATATAATACTGACATCATGATTAACTTAACCATGTAGGGCACGGTGGTGCGAGTGTTCTCGGTGCCGGCCGCCAAGCGACTCTACCAGTTCCGACGGGGCGCCATGCCGGCCAAAATATTCTCCATAACATTCAACCTGCAGTCCAACATGGTCTGCGTGGCTAGCGACTCGGATACCATTCACATATTCAAACTGTCTCGCTCCACCAGGTGTGTAGAATATAGATCTTTGTATTATACAAGAAGTTAAAAGTTTTCCTTCAAATAGCAGTATGAGGAGCAGTAGTATTGTGGGCGGGTACTTGCCAGAGATGATTTCGGAGATGTGGGAGCCTGTGCGCGATTTTGCCTTCCTGAAACTGCCCTACTCTGGCCTGCAGTGCATAGCAGCTCTCAACAGGTACTTCTACTATACTATAATTGTTATTGTCGAAATAATCTAATTAAAATGTCAGTGTGGCGCCAACGGTAATGGTGGCCACGTCAGAAGGATATTTGCTCGAGTACAACATTGACCTGGAGAATGGAGGCGAGTGCATATTCCTGAAGCAGTACAGTCTGATGGACACGGCCATGGACACCTCAACGGTCACTACCACCACCAGTACCGCTAATAATACCGACACCACTAATACTGCGACGTCTACCGCCAATTCTAGCCAGGCTGAACTGAACACCCTTGGCTCCTTTGGCACTGAGACTTCTCCCAGTGTGTTTGCGCCTTGACGATCAACGCTGATTTCCAACCAATTCATTATATAAAACATGTACAACCATACAAGTGTGATACTCCACATTGTGCTTGCATATTCCAGCATATATCTAAGTTGCTAGTTGTATTCTACATGGCATCAACACGGCGCATAGTCAACAACTTGCGTTGACTAAGGATTTAACAGCAGATGATTATCGGCGTGGCGGGCGACATTGGCAGCGGCAAGACCGAGCTGGTGCGCTGGCTGTGTCTCTGCCACGGCTTCATTCCGGTGCACCTGGTGCCGGAGGAAGTGGATGCAGACGCGTCCGGGAAGGAACTGGCCGCGCTATCACTCTCCTCCGACGGGACAAATAATGGCACCAATGCCCAGCCACCGACGACAAAGAGCACCACAGCTACACACGATGACAAGCATTTCAGGGCAGCACTGCGCATGACCGCCACCGCGTTCATGCAGTACGTGATGCTGGAGCGTCGGTGGCAGACGGGCCAGTGGGCCGTGTGGCCCGTCAGCACCGTGTCGCAGCTCAGCACTCTGCGCAAACGGCCATTCTTCCAGCTGCTGGGCGTGGAGGCGCCGCTCCTCCTACGATACAATCGGTGGCGTCAACGACACTTATTAAATGGTGACACCAGTGAACTAGACGATGATGTATCGCTGGAGAGGTTTGCGCGGGAGAGCGACGGTAGACGACATCGACACGGCATGATGGCGGGAGAGGCCGCGGTATCTCTGTCCAGACACGGCCCGGATGTTGTGCTGGAGAATGACTACGACACGGTCGAGGAGTGGCACGATGCACTGTCGCGATGGACGCCGGCACTGGTGGCCGACGCGCGGCTCCGGCCCTCGTGGGATGATTACTTTATGTTGCTGGCTGACCTGGCGGTATGTAGAGACTTGTATAGATGTATCTACATATCTATATATTCTCTGAATATACTTCCCACAGGCACGGAGGTCCAACTGCATGAAGAGGCGGGTGGGCTGCTTGCTGGTGAGAAACAATCGCGTGATAGCCAGCGGATACAATGGGACACCGCGCGGCATACAAAACTGCAACGACGGCGGCTGCGGGCGGTGTAACCAGGGCGAGGCCAAGTGTGGCCAGTCGCTGTCCGAGTGTTTCTGTCTGCACGCCGAGGAGAATGCACTGCTGGAGGCCGGCCGAGACCGCGTGAGTGGCGGGCTGGATGGCGGTGCTGCATCCAGTCGCTGCACACTCTACTGCAACACCTGTCCGTGTCTCAGCTGTGCCAAGAAGATTGTGCAGGCCGGCGTGGGTGAAGTGGTGTACCGGATGGAGTACGGGCAAGTGGAATGTCATACGTAGTGATGTGCATTGTTAAGTATCTATAACTTGTATGTAGAATGGACGATGTGACTGCCGGACTGCTGCGCCAGGCAAACATCCAGCTCAGACAACACAGACCCACACTCACACTGCACTTGAGTGGTATCTGATCAATACAGTGATGAATCTATATGTTGTCATTGATCATGATAAGCAGAGTGACAGTTAAAAAAGGTCAGCAGACTAGTTGAGCGCAATTTGACTTTACTGTGTACTTGTATATGCACTGAATTGCAATATGACAAGCAGCACAAAGCACCTTGCAGGGACACAAGAGAGAGAGTGTGTGTGAGAGTGCAATATAAACACCACCACCATGTAACACAAGCACACAAAACCAGAGCGCAAGAAACAATTAATCACGTCACGCGACCGCCGGCCAATGATCAGCTGACAGCTGGCGTCCATTTGTGCGCGCTCTCACTCTGCTTCTCACTCTGCTTATTGCGTGTGAGTGCGGTGTGTGGTGTCCTCATACACGCACATACAGTGATACGTACATACATACTCACGGATATATTCAACACACACACACACACACACACACACACACACACTCAACACACTTATGCTCACTCAATCCTGCGACGTCTGACTGGCCCAACCAGTGCCGTCACGGATAGTCTTGGCGGCACTACTGCAGCGGACGACTGGATTTTGGTGGATGACACCACCGATACACCATCAGAGAGTATCAGCGCCGCCCCCAAACAGCAGGCCATGGTCACACCGACATCACCGATGGCAGCGCCCTCATCTCCGCGGTCATCAGTTGCAGTAGCGGTACGCCACACCGCCGCAGCATCGAAATCACACACCACATCACCACGACTGCACCCCGAACTGGCACAGCTCTACGAGCGGGAACGGTCGGCCAAGTGGGCCCGCAAACGGTATCCGCACTGGCAGGGTGGCAATGGCAGCAATGGTGTCCACGGAACAGTGACCGGCACGGCATTATCACGGTCGCCCCGTGCAGCCGCCGCATCCGTGTCCATCACCGGCGGCCGCGCACCCAGCGCCGCCATCGCCATCAAGCAGCCGCAGTCACGTGGCGCAGTCTCGCTCTGAGCCAGCCAAGTTTCGGTGTCTCTCTCGCAGCTGAATAGAGGTGTTGGTGCATAAACACTACTTCACTTTGCCAGCTGTTACATTACATTATATGTATGTGCTAAAGTACTAAGATACAATTGCGCGGTTGCATACATACAGGACTGCACGACGGCAGAGAGAGAGAGAGTGAGAGAGAGAGAGCGCGAGAGACGGCACGGCACAATGACAATGACAATGAATTGGAATCTGCAGCGGGATTTGCACGGCGGTGACGGCCAGGCCGCACAGCACCAGCGCACACTCATCCTGCTCAACCGGCCGCTGCCACCCCCACCCCTACTCCTGCTGCTGTGGCGGTCTGGTGCGGTGTGGCTGCATTGCATTGCATGATGATCCACTACTTATACAATCGATGATACGCACAGCCAGCACGCGGATATGCGCGGATGGTGCTGCCAACCACCTCCACGCGTTCAACAACGGCAAGAATGTCACGTGTGATGCAGTGCCGACATCCGTGGACGCGCTGGTGCCCGAGTGGATATGCGGCGATCTGGACTCGGTGACGGACGGTGCATTGGACGCCTTTCTCGCACAGGTCTCTCTCTCTCACACACAGTATATAATAGTGTAGACAGTAAACAAGCAGGGCACCCGAGTGGAGAGAGTGTCGTGCCAAGACACCACGGATCTGCAAAAGTGCTTCACGCTGTCGTCCAAACTGTCTCAAGCTACAGTCAGTGACACTAATGACACCTGCAGCACTTGTGATGATGAGCGCGTTGTGCTTGTCTGGGTGGGTGAATATGATCAACTGTTGTGTCCATACACATACATTGCATTGATAATAATGCAGGGTGCAAGTGGTGGCCGCTTTGACCACTCTATCGGCAACATTCATGCTCTGTTGACTCATTCTCCGTGCCGGCGGGTGTATCTGCTAGATGCCGACAATCTCATGTTCCTGCTACCAGCGGTAAGTTATGAGTAAATCTAGTGTATAATGATGAGATTTAACTAGTTTCAGGGGCGGCATGAAATCGTTTGCCACCGAGACTTGGTGGGACCTGCTTGTGGTCTGATTCCAGTCGGCCGGGAAACTGTTCGCATTTCAACTTCTGGCTTGCAGTGGAATCTGGGTATGTAGGATATCTGCGTTAACATCACGTAATATTGACCCTGCCACAGATGATCAAGAAACGTTTATTGGTGGTTTGTTGAGCGTGGCCAACATTGTTCCGTATGGCGCCACATCAGGTGCCCGCATTGCCATCACAGTTCATGCTGGCTTCGTTGTGTTCACTGTACAATTTTCGTGCGCGGTCCACGATGCTGCACTTTCATAGAGTTGCTACTGGAACTGTATGTGCAACTTTTAATGGGGCTCCTGTATGCCTGCTACATAGAGCGTGCTGCAACTGAAATATATACAGATAGTGCTACCCAAATACGTTTCATTGCGCTGCTAATACTATTGCGGCTGCGGCAATTTTGCTGCCGTATCATATTCATGCAGCTGGACAATTGGCCACACTGAAGTGGTCACCTGACAATGGCTTTCCGTGGGTTGCAAGAACTTGTCAGCAGCTGCTTTGGGATGGCGCTTGGACATATGTAAGGGCGCGCCAGATGGGGTGCCCGTGCGATCAGTCTACTAGTGAGCTCTGAATGTTCTACAATAGCCGGTGTTCATCCTATCATCAAGCAACATAGCATATTCGCGTACAGCTTCACTTTATACATGAACAAGTGGATAAAATCAACTACAAGAAATTCATGTTCCTGATAATTACTGATGTAATGATTCATTTACGAAAAGACTTGACAAGGTGACTGTCAGAAGTTGACAGCAGTACATGAAGGAGACTGAATATAAGATAATATGAGTGTTTGCAAACAGGAGCAGTGTGGAAATGAAGCCTGTGAAACCGGCTAAATGTGGCTAAATGTGACGGATGTGGCTTAGTGTCACGGCTGAACGGCTAATTGAACACGTTTGTTCTCTTCTCGTAAAAGTCGCGAAATGGCGACCGACAAGAAGGCTGAAATTCTCGCCGCACTCAGTACCGTCCGCCCGCTGCCGCAAGATCTCATTACTGAATTGACATATATTGATGATGCCGTCGTTGATGCTCTGCACACGTCATGGATGCGCCGCACCAAGGAGGACTGGATAGCTAAGATCGACCGCTATGACGGAATCGCCATTCACAACGCACTCCATCCAAGCTCGGGTAAGTGCATTGCTCATTGTAACTTTCTAACCTGCAACAGCCTCCAGAAAGCGTCGACTCGACGACGAGCCTGACCTGATGCCGTTCGACATGCAGCAGCTCCTTCATCCGAGCAAAGTTCAGCCTCCAGCTATCGAAAGTGATGCGCCGCCATTTACCGCACGTCCAAACTGGCTTGTCGATGCCGTTGCCAAGATTCGCAAAAACTTTGCCGCCTCAGAGGGAAGCTCCCGTATTGAGCCAATGGCACTGGTGCGGTGCAGCCGAGGCGGCAAGACAGGTGCTGGCAGGAGATTGGTAGGATGCTCAAACAGACACGCGTGTGTCATCTACGTATCATTCAGCGACGATACTGCACTGCAATCGTGGGAACATGCTGATCCCGTCGATGCTCTCTGTCGGCGAATCGCGTTCGCCCCATGCCTGATGGCCACAAGTATTCGCCGTTAATCGATGTGAGCACTCGGCAAATCTTGGACTGGCTTGGCGATCATGCCTGCGTCCTGCTGATCGACGAACTCAGCGTGCTCAAAGCACTGGATCACGCGGAATCTAACAATGTACCGCCATCAGTTGTCGCTGCTGCTACCACATTTGCGGTTTTCTTCAAGCAAGAGTTTATGACCTGCGAGAATCGCTATTTCGTGTATTCGTCCCACGTGCTCTCTGCAGTCTCGAACTTGTCAGATTATATGGATCGCGTGTGTAATCGGAATGTAACTCTGCTAGAGCTGCCATTAATCCCGAATTTGAAGGTGGCGGTCGATAATTTCACTGGCCCGACTTGACTGCACCACAGGCCATATACTACGGATCCATCCCGGCAATGATACACGAGGCACATACGAATGCCGCGCCGTTTACAAGAATGCGCTTTGCTATCAACAAATGTATCGCGGACGGCCTTATCACGGACACTAGTATAAGGTCATTAATGAATAGCTTCATCACCGGCTCATGGTACGATATACCGGAACCGCTATGCTGTTGCGATGATGAAAATAATTTGAGATGCAAGTGGATCCCCTTCCATATGATTGAAGCTCTTGATCGTTTCGCTAAACTGGATGGCGCACTGAGCAAAGAAATCCGATGCATGCTCTCCCACATTGTCGCTCTATTCAATGACTTTAAATCGGCAAAGGAATCCTCGGGCGATGGTTGGGAGGCTCTGTTCGTTGTCACATTGATGGTCCGATGCCTCGCGGGTCTCTTTGATGTAGAACTATTCAATCTCAGGGAGCTCGGTTTCTTTGCACTACAGATTCCTGCGTATAGCGTATCTTTCAACGCGCCCTTCAACGGAGACATGGCCAATGTCAAAGACGTCGACGACTTCCTTAAGAAGATATCGAAACTAAAGAGTCTGAAGATGCATATTGCCATTTACTTTCCGCCTCACGCAAGGTTTGAGGGCTACGACGTGATTGTAGTTGTATGGGACAACGTGGGTGGCAGACATATTATCGAGTATCAGCTGAACGGAGGTGCCGCACTACAAAATTTGGGCGCTAAGAAGAAAATTACATCCAGTTATGTGATTCGCGGCCACTCAGTGAAGAACGATGGCTGGTCGGTGGCAACAGATGAACAGATTGATGAATTTATGGGCGTGTCGGGAAAGCAGTGGACTCCAAAGCAATGGAAAGCCTTACAATCGGTGAACTGAACTCACATCATCATTTGCTTCTATCGATTGACGTTACTCCTTCTACACCTAACAGATCCTGAATACAGGGACAGCGGCCTACATGATGGAAATTTTCCTAGGATCTAGTTCCAGCTGGCGCAAAATGTCTCCAAATGGCTCATCCAGTGCACATTGGCATAGTGGGTGCAATGGATCATGACGAGATTGGCCAGCTAAGCTGTAACGTCATTCACAACACACACACATCTTATTTGTGCGCTTTACCTACCCAATGTCCTTAAGTAACAAATTGGATCCACGCAACACAATTTCTGACAAGCAGGTTTCGCCGTATTACGTTAGAGAGAAACTTATACTGTGGGCGGTGTGGCTCAGCAGCCAGTTATTCATTCTATTTGCATCCAATGATTCAATCAACATGGCCAGTGTGGTGGCGGTGCCCTGCATAGTCGCACTACTCTATCTTCTCATCAAAGTCGGAACATCGCGCATATACTGTGTGACACTGCTGGCCATCAACGTCGTTGTCATTGCTTTGGTGATTGTTCACGTGTGCCGAGTGCCGCGGTTCACGTACGGTGGATTTGACACGGCGTCCGAGTGTGCAGATCAAACCACAGATTGCTGCACTGCTTCCACCGCTGAAACTCTAGATTTCGCCACTAATGTATGCAGCAGGGCAATGTGCCTTGACGGGCGCAATGTTGCATGCCGCCTTCGTGTCTTGGTTCCCGACACTGATTTGTTCATCGGAATTATTGTCATGCTCGGCATTCAAGAACTGGCCACTTGTCTGATACTGTTTTGTATCAGTAATTAGTAGTTGGCTGGTTGGATCTTCCACACTCGCTGCAGTACTTCACACTTCATTCACTGCGAACTGATTGGCTGTTCGTACACAGCGTCATCACTACGAAAGTATTTACACAAACAGAAGCAGTAAAATACAGTCTACGCGATGCAAAAAAATCTGGGAACAGACGCAGAGTCAGGCCAAGCATCCACGCGGCAAAAAGGTTTGAGCGGACAAGCACCACCACAGCCAATTCATGCGTCCTCGATCCTAACGAGCACTGGCGACACCCTGGGCAGAGTTGGCCACCGCATAATGACTGCCGCGCAACCGCACAGATCAACAGAGTCGCAAGTAATCGGCTTGATGGCTGCAATCGCTTTGTGGTCGATGGCAACAGCTATGCTTATCAACGCGATTACAAGCGGACTAGGCGCATTTGTCTGCCTCATTATGCAAACTGTGATGCTGCTGCATTTCGGGATGTTTAAGCGATATAGCACCGCCATGCTGGCCGTGAATGTGGTGGTGCTTGCTTTGTGCATCGCCGCGCCCTTCCATCCAGAAGTTCGGTACGCTTTGGATTACGATACGCCAGAACAGTGTGCCGCCGCCACCGCGGGATGCTGCTCCATCGGCCCATTGTCGCCTCAGTATCCCGGCCGCGTGTGCGCCACTAGGGTCTGCTCTGGTAACGATAATATTGCTTGCAATACATCCGACTCGTTTCCCAACTCTGCCATGACGATTGCGGCAAGCATAATGCTCTGGGCGCAGGGATTAATGGCGTTTGCTTTGATTATAAAGCAGCGGATAGATGCCGAGGCGAAAAAGCGCACAACTGACACGTCCGAGCGTCGTGGTTTGTTGATCTGAGCTTGGCAGTGAGTTCAGGCTTTGCTGGAACTCACGGAGGAACTTTAGAAGAATTATCACGGAAATTTAAGTAATAAAGATTGTATGAAGATGTATTGATGTATGCTTTGATGCTTTTGACTTCAATTCACTGCATGCGCGCCAGGCGGAACTTGGTGTAAGCTAGGCGACGGACACCGCGCTGCTTGGGCGCAACGTAGCGCGTGTCATCGGCGGGCACAGGCGCTGTTTCATCGTTGTCAACGCACTTTTCCTCCTCCACCGCATCAGGCTTGGCCATCGACTGCGCCATGGCACTGGGAGTCCAGCTCGCAAACCAAAATTTGGCCAGCTTGATGTCGTAGTGCTCGTCCTGCTCGAGACGGTGCAGTCGTGGGGCGGCCAGCGCATCGTGCCACCACTGCTTGGCGGCGGCGGGAACGTGGTCGGTGGGCAGGCACACCGATGACATTGTGTTGAATCCTTGACGCGCGCGCTCCGTCTGCTCATACAGCAGCACGTAGTCCTGGTGGAAGGCACGCTCCGACATCCAGGCAAACATGCCGACCATGCCGGGCATGCGGAACATCTTTTGCATGGTGCTGCCAATGCGCACCAGAGTCGAAATCATCACACGGCAGTGGTTGGGCGCCACGGGTACCACGTGGAAGATGACGCGCATCTGCTGCGCGCCGGCCTTGTTGACGTGCGTGGTGTAAATGTGGCACGGGCCAACGAATGCCTGTTCATACGTGTCACCATTCGGGACGGCGACACGCATAGTCTTGGCAGTCTTGCCGGCCCCACGCGATCCAAGAATGGGACCGAGTGCCACCTCGCCCAGCACAGGGTCCACGGTGTGCGCATCGGAGCGGCGAGCAATGGTGCCGTGGTGCACAAAGTAAAAGTGCGTCAGGTCGCTCATGTTCTCCATGACCAGCACCGGGTTGCAGTCGATGTCGAAATTTTGGTTGAACAGCAACTTCCACTCCTTGCTGGGCGCCAGCGCCGACACATTCGGCACATCGCTGTCATTCGCCGCGTCCTTGGCACCTGGCCAGACCCACACGCGACCGTAGCGTTCCACCACCGGGTAGGCGTACAGACGCAGTGCGCGCTTCTCACACACATCATCGCCGACACTGGGGATCTTGCAGACGCGTCCTTGCACGTCGTACTCCCACCCGTGGAACAGGGACTGCAGGTTGGCGCCCTCCACGCGTCCCAGTGACAGCGGGTCCCCACGCGACAAGCACCGGTCACTCAGACAGGCAGCCACGCCTCGCTGGTTGCGGAAGAGACAGATCGGGTCGCCGAGCAGACGCAGGCCGACAACGTCTCCGGCACGCAAGTTCTCGCTAAAGCACACTGGCAGCCACTCGTTGCGCATAGTTTGGGGAGGTGTGGTGTAAGTGCGGTTGGAGAGAGACAAGCGCGTGAGCGTGTGAACGCTTGGAGGCCTGCTGCGCCACAACGCTTATCCATTGTGTGCCAAGTGTTTCACGAAACGTGCAGATATAATATAAGCCACCACTGAGCATAAACTTCCCTTATATAACAACAACAACAACAATAACAGCAATATATTCATGACAGATCATCAAGCCACAGACTCGGCGCCTCCGTCACACTGACAGATAGGTGGCGACAGGGTGCTGCAGCTGAATACGCTCGCACTTGCCACGGAAAGTGATTTCCACCGATGCATTCGTGTCGGGCGCGGCATTGACGTCACTTATCTGCACGCGATGATCGGCATGCTGGATGCTGACTTTTCCAGTCAGGGCACCCTCGTTCCACTGACCGCTCACCTACCGCAATGTAGCTAATCTCTATCAAGCAGAATTCATATACATACATATACATACCTTGGAGCCGGTTGTCTTATAGGTATAAGTGCCTTGACCGTGCCGCTTGGAAGCTTTCCATTCGCCGTCGTACGTGTCTCCATTGGGGTAGGTGTACAGTCCCGAACCGTTCATGGCGCCGTCAGTGAACCCGCCTACAAGTTAATTGATAATTAACATAAACTGGCAACGACATACCTCGGTACTGACTGCCGTCTGGGTAGTACAATGTGCCCTGGCCAGCACGCACACCGCCAGCGTATGCACCCACGTAGCACGCTTTCACGCTCGGTACCGGCGCCGCCGCAGCGTTCTCGCCGCCATTAGCGCCATTGTCATCACTGTTCTCGTTGTCGCCGTTCTCGCTGCCGGCGTCGGGGTCCGTCTCGGTCGGTTTCTCCACCGGGTTGACAAACACATATGTGCCTTGACCGTGGCGCTGGCCATCCTGGTACTGGCCCGTGTATGTGTCGCCGTTTGTGTACTGGCTGCGTCCCTGGCCGTGCCGTTGTCCTCCAGCGTCGCGGTCACCGCTGTACTCCTGGTACATGTAGCAGTGTAAGTATCAGTATCAGTACAGTGCTTATCAAATGGTAGTTGGCTCTCACCCCCAAAAGGTTGGGCGGGAGGGGTGGCAGTGCGGACTCTGCTTGCGGGTCGTCGTCGTTGGAGTCTGCCATTGTTGTTGGACCGCAAATAATGCGGATATGAACATCCCTTAACAAATTGCAACGCCAAATTCAGACTACTGGCACCAGTATCAGCCTATTCAAGGATTTAGAAGAGAGTTGAAGCGGCCCACTCGGCCCTTTATTGAGTCACGGTCACTCGGCGCGATAGCCTTGCCATTTTCGTGCGATCGACGCAGCCTTCCACTCCAGGCAGAAGTTGAGAGCTGCCGGATCACGTATGTACACTTTTGTACGCATGACAAGTCTGTTGCCTTTGACAGCGACAGAGCCAGGCGTCAATCGCGGGAATATCAGCTTTGATGCGGCAAGGTCTATTGCCGTTACCGCTATGACGACCTCGTAGCGGTTGTCCACGCTGGCAATCGGTGCATCGCTGTGACTGACATAGTCCAGCTTGAACATCGGAACAGCCGAACCGCGCCCGTCGAACCAGCCGTGCACTAGCTGTGCCATGCTCAGGATATTGTTTTCGTCATTCTTGTACTTGTGATATGCGAAGAACTTTTCACAAAGAGCCTGTCGCACTTGTCTGTTGTATTTAGTGGATGTTGAAGCAATTCGATGGACTCAATTCGCTGGTATTTGACAAAGTCATTAAACATAACCAAGACGACGCTTGCTTATCCCAAGATGTAGGCAGCGCTCATACTGTTCAGTTAGTACATTTTTAACATCTTGGAATATCTCACCCATCGAACTATCCGTGCACTTTCTGCACCATACTCAATATCGTTTTTAGTCATTATTGTGCTTCAAAAAGTCTCTTCTTCTTGGTGCTTATCTACGATTGCTGCTTAAGACATCGGTCAATGGCCTTTCTTCAATCTTCAATTTCACGGCGTGTGTCTTCTATAAGGGAGTGTTAACTTCAGCTACACATCGTCAGCTTCAGCTAAATCAACGCGATTGAACGATTGCTCACGCTGTGCTTACCGTAACTATATTATAGTAAGCAGACGAAGGAAAAATATAAGAGCTGTATTCACAGTAGAGTTCAAAATAGAGGCGAGCGTCTAGAGCTGGCCACCGTCAATATCAGGCAGCCTGGTACCCATTTTACCGATGGCCGTTGCATGCCGGCGCAAATGCACCGCCAGCACCGTCAACACCACGCCGGCAAACAGCAGACATACTCCCACCGGCAGACCCACCAAGAATCCCAAGTTGGACAATTGCTGTGCTCCATACACTTTGCGCTTGAACTCTGCCGCCTGTGCCGGGGTCGCATCCGACGCAACTTCACGCCAATACACGGGCATTGCGGCCATCTGTAAACATAAGTATTGAATGGAAATCAACTTAACATTCACCACGTACCTGGTGAACGTTGGGGTGTGTCAGGTCGTAGCGAGCCGAAGTCGTCGGTGCTATGACCTGCATGCGTAGACGGCCACCCATGCCTTTACCCGAGATCGGCTCCACGTCAACATACGAGGCATACGGGTCCAAGTCGTCGTTGTTGTTGCCGTCGACGGCATTGTGTTGCACGGGAGGTATGCCGTACGCAGACATGGCCGCCTGTCGTTCTGGGAAGCCGGCAAAATGCGCCGGTGCCAACTGTGATTGCACGCCCTTCAGCGTGGTGACATTCATCGCGCCTGGCTGCGACGAGACATAGGCATGGTGTGGGTATGCGGGCGTGAACTGGGTGTTGGGCAGGTGGAATCGAAGCAGGCGCACGCCGTACAGCTCCGTCTCCGTTTTGCCCGCCACGCCCTCAAAGTAGAACGGCGCCGGGACAGTCGGCACCAGAACTGCCAGCCGCGACTTGGCGGTCACGCGATTATCGGGCGGGAACGCCTTGCCGGCAGAGTAGCCAAACTGCGGTGTCCCGGCACGATTGTTCATGGCGCCGTACACTGGCAGCGTGGTCCCATCGCTAAACACACCGCTGATGGCGCGCTGGCCGTGATAGTCCACCACCTGGCCCACACGGCCCAGATCATCCAGGCCAGTGTGATACGTGGACGGTGCGCGGATATACTTTTTCGTGACAGGCGGTGCCGTGGCCGATGTACCGTTCCGACTCGGCACACCCACGGTGCGCACCTGCCGGCACGCGAAATAGTCGTCGTCCACATCGGCAGTGGAGTGGCACAGCGGCTCGGCGTCCAGCGACTCGTCATTGACCAGCAATGCGTGGCGCATGTACCGCGGATCATCCGGCTCCAGCACCGTGCGCAACAGCGGCTCCGCGACACCCAGGGCGTGCTCGGCCACGGTCCGCGTGACAATCAGCCCGGAGCCGGCTGTAATGGCCGCCTGCAGCTGGCCGCGCATCACCGTGGCGGCCATGTGCAGCATGTAGCCCCGCAACACGCGGACACCGATATCCGCCGGGGAAGACTGCTGCGGCTGTTGCAGACAAGCGGTCAGTGTCTGGTTGGCGGGCAGAGCGTACTCGTCCAGCTGCGGCTGCGTGAACTCTGGCTGCGTCACACCGCCACCGCGCTGCATGGAGATGTTCATGAATGTGGCCAGAGTGGCGGTCAAGTTGCTGCGCAGCGCTCGGTCCACACACTGCACCGTACTCAGTGACCAGGGCAGCGCTTGAGCAGAGGCGGGCACGCCAGCATTGTCTCCGTCAGTACTACTGTTGTACTCGTCCCGGTGCTGAAAGTAAAATGGCAGCTCTACGGGAGAGTCTGGCTGCACCGACACCGGATTGCCGCTGCCAGCACCGCCACCGCCATCCAGCCGCGCCAACACATCGGCACGCAGCCACTGTCGCGCGGGAATGTCGGACCAGTCGGCGACGTGCACGCGCTCATCGGCGCCCGAATTCAGCTTGTCAAACACTTTGGAGCGGATAAAGTCGCCGCCGGCCACGCGCATCAGCCACGAGCGCACCGCCTCAAACTGCACGGCGCTGAGGTTGAAGTGCGACTGCAACTGCTGGCGCACGGAGGCATGGCTGATTCCGGTGCTGTTTGCCGTGCCTGAGAGGGGCTGTTAGGACAGATGCATATATATATATATATATATACAGTATGTACAACCAACCATTAATCAGTGCCGGGAGCGGCGTGTCAATGTCGGCCAGCAGCCACAGCGAGGCGCCAATGTCTCGGGAAGAGTTTGTCACGGCCAGGCCATCAGTGACATTCATGAGGCGGGCAACCTGTGCAGCTGGAATGGCATTGGCGGTGCACGAGCAGTTCTGACACGCGCACACCCCGGTCTCCAGCAGCGAGGCGACATCGCCGCCCGCCAGCCACTTTATCGCAAAGAACTCGCTGACGTGGCACTGACCGTCCGGACAGTTGCCGCCCATGATCGACATCAGTTTGTCCCAGCCGCCGTTCCCGTTGCCGAAAGTGCTTAGTGTTTGCGCCGCCTTCAGTATCGCTTGTGCGGTGGCTCCGGCCTGGATGGCCGGCACCAGTTTGTCCTGCATGACTTGCAGCGCCTTGGACATTACACGCACGGATCCGGCGCGCATCAGCTGCGACTCGCTGCCCACCCGCGACATCACCTTCACGTACGGCAAGTTCAACATGGTCACTCGATCACTGAGTGTGCCGGCAGACAGCTCCGGCACAAACGTGTTGGTCACTGCATCCGCGTACGTGACCATGGACCCGTCCTCGCTGAATGTCACCTGCAAGCGTTATCACTGTACATAATCACATAATGGCACTCTGCGTACATTGTGGTGACGGTAACGCTCCTGGAATACGTAGGGACCACGCTCGACAAACTGCGGTGCCTGGCCGTCACGCAGGAATGCATCGCCGTTCTGCAAATCGTAAAAGTAGAGCTTGTTGTACTTTTTGGCCGCCGTGTCCGCGGCATTGCTAACAAAGTCCGCGTAGAGCGGGTGCTCAGGGGACGCCACCACCACCGCTTCCTCCACCGTGGCCGCAATAGCCGTTGGAATGTAGAGCCGCGCAACCAGTGCGAACAAAATAGAGCAGATGCCCAACGCGATCATCACTACCCCAGAGATGCAGCAGACGCGTTGCCGGCGTTGACTGACACCGGACTGCGGCACAAACATGGCTATGGCCATATGTATCGGGATGTGGGTTTGCCGTAGAGAGAGCGAGAGAGAGAGAGAGTCTGTGGTATGTATGGAACTGGAAGCTGCGGAACTTGAAATCAGGCTTAAATGTGTGAAAGGAGGCGTCGGAAGGAGGCGTCGGGGTGGCGTCCCTGCCTGATTCATTGAACACACTCCGGGGTTCGATCTCTAGCTGCGCGACGCACCAGCTAATCACATCAACGTCCACCATGTAGTGGGTAGTACTCCGCGGTCTTCCAGTGTGCATATGTACACTACGCAAGTCAACTTATTCACTGTTACAGACTGATAGCAACACCTACAGGCGTACCTAGGGCTCCGATCGGGTCGAGTCGAGTCGAAGGCTTTGACCGACCCAGGTCGACCTGGTCAACCCGATCAGGTCAGATGTTTCGAATCCGATCGGGTCAGAGGAATGACCGACCCGGGTCAATCAATGCTTCAGCACCTAGAGCACGGATAACACGATTATAACCTTCATGCAAGCATCTTCAATCAATTTACAATATAACATTATGAAATTCCTTACACTTTTGATTGTGGAAGTTATTCTTCGTTTAGTAAATGCTTGTTGTGCAATAGAATCACGGATGTCTTCCACGACACGCAACAATCAATCCATTGTAGTGATAGCAAGCTATGCACCAAATTGGTTTAGCTTGAGGGGCCACTTAAATTACAGCCACTCCACGGGTGGTCGGGTCAACCCGGGTCAACCCGAGTCGGGTTATGTCGGGTCGAGTCAACCCGGGTCACGTCGGGTCGGGTCGAGTCGAGCGTTTCGACCGACTCGACTCGACCCGATCGGAGCCCTAGGCGTACCTATAAGCAATCCCCAGCCATATCAAGTCATCAACGTCCAGAGATTATGCACCACCATGGTTGTGTATATCCACCAACGCAGCAGTATCCACACCGCAGATAACTGCAACAGGTATTGTCAGGAATGTCAGGGATAGCAGTAGCGGGGTAGAAGGCTCCTACCATACGTCACCAGTAGCAGTGACGTAGGTGATGGCCGCATACGTCGGCCGCAGTAGCAGTGCGTAGGTGGTGCGTAGGGTGCATAGTTAGTAGGGTATCGCCTGGGCGTAGAACTGATAGAATCTGATAAAGGTTTATCAGATCTGATAAGCAATTTGTTTATTAGATCTGATAAAGAAAACTGATAAGCTTTTATCAGCTTTTGCGAATTTCAGCCAATGAGCGTTTGTTTATCAGATCTGATAGACTTTGGCTAGGTTTGAAACCCCCTAGTACATTTGATTCTCAAACTATGAACTTTTCAAATTGCTGGCAACAGAATGTAGCATGTCCTGCAGCCACGGGTACTCTAGACGCTTACCCTCCGCCAGCAGGGCATCTATGACGGCCAGGTCGGGCATGGCGGCGCGCACGGCATCGAATAGGCGGCGCGTAAACTCGGCCAGTGACGCGAAATCCGCGCTGACGTGTTGCGCGGTTGTCATTTGCGCGATTGATTAACTGTCGTCGATGACGGGTTGTCGATCACCGCATCGTACTCCACTTGCAATTTGCGTCAGAAGTGCCGCGGAACGCCCGCACATACCATTGCCGTGCTCCTCACTGTATACGGGCCAGACGATAACTTGAGACTGCATATTAAGACGCTATCCGCCTGGATGCAGTCCATTTATTTCCTCACGGCTTCTACAACACCTACCGCGGCTGGGACCAACACCTCAGATCATCGGTTAACTTTCATTATCCACCTTCCAAAGAGTCCGCGCGGCCTGAAGCGCTGCATAAAAAAGCTAATTTGCCGCATCGACTCGTGTGCTCTTCCGTTGAGTCGCTTGATTCTGATGGGGCATCGGATTTAAGTGCACGGCCGGCAACTGGAGAGAAATTGTGGAGATGCTCCAAAGCATCGCGACTTCATCCGCACCGTCACCGTTCACGACGTGAATAACAATTCACAGCGCATTCTAGTCGGTGCGGATAACTTTGAAAACAGATTGTTGGCACAGTTCTCCTCCGCGGGATACAAGTACCGATGCGTCGCGGAGGTGACGGCACTGGACGCTGCCGGTAAGCCGTACTGGTATGCCGTGTCCGACTACGCACAATTGGAGGAACGCTCATTTAAAGAAATCAAGGTGTTTTTTTCGAATGACTTGCGCCAGCTGGACGCGTGTATGCCCAGTACGTGGATAACGCCTCGGTATTTGCCAGCGAGACAGGCACAGTGCGCGCCGAGTCGGTGTCAACGCGGGCTACAATTATGGAAATAACGCGGGAGGTCGAGACAACAAGCGTCTACGAGAACTGCGCCTATTTATCGTCCAGTTTGCTGGCATCGTCGCGGCTGCGTGCGTTATGTAATTTCTGGGACAGCTGTGGACCGATCGGTCCCGTAGTCTGTCTTGGTAAATAGAACAAACTGTTTCTCCTGCGCGCACTTTGTTAAGGTGTGTCTGTGTGTATATAAACTCAAGCTCTATATAAGCTATAAGCTCAACATATGTAAGACACAAGCAGCGTGGCTCTGATATCTATTGTAGTTACGCAAGTGAACCGGCCCCCGAAGACAATGCCAGACGCTTTGCAGGGCTGCCATCCAACAGCTGCTGCTCCTCCACAGACACAGTGTCCCCGTTGTCACCGCTGTCGCCAACAGTGCCGTCGCCGCCCAGCATCTCCGACTCCGTGACACGGTCGGCAATGTAGCCCCGGGGTTTGAACTCTTGCTCATAGACAGCGCGGTCCGCGAGGTAGCCGCGGTTCTCCGGGTCCGAGTAGTACTCAATGTCCTTCTCGAGGATGGGCCGCTCGAACGGCGCACTGGTGTCGCCGCGCAACAACTGCTGTATGCCGTCCCGCGTGTGGTACACCGTGCACACCCGCCCGCCACACTTCTCCACGGCGGCGATGGCGCTGTGCGAGGCGCGACTCACCTCCAGCCGCACGTTGCGCGCGGTGAAGTACGCGCCGCCATTGGCCAGCAGCTTCACACCGTCCTCGATGCGGCCGAGTAGGATGCCCGACTGGTGCAGCTCGCGCATGGTGATGGGCCGCGTGGGGTCCAGCCGGCCCTGGTCGATCCAGTGCTGCACGCGGTCCAGATTGAGCACTTTGTAGGTGGGCTTGAGGGCGCGCGGGGCCCAGTTCCACTTGGGTATGGTGTCGGTGAGCGGGTCGGCGGCCAGACCCGTGAACCACGGTGTGGGTCGTTTGCCGTGGTGCTTCTGGCCGCCGTTGCCGCGTCCGCTGCTCCCACCGCGTTTCCCGCCGCGCCCAATGCGTTGTTTCTAGCAATGCGTGGTTTATCAGTGAGAATAGTGAGCATGCAGGTAGACACACACACACACACACACACACACACCTTGATATGCGAGCCGGGATTAGGTGCCAGGTCAGCGAGCATTAGTTGGGATGTGCGCGGCATCACCAGCACTGGACGAACAGCAAGTGGCGGCGCAGTGCACGCAGCCTGGCTGAGCAGTCGGCAGCTGCTGAATGGCCGACTTGTCCACGCGCGTGTCAGCAGCGTTGACGCGATCATATTTGTGTGTGTGTGTGTGTGTGTGTAATATGATTGGTACAGCCTAGAA
>JAZDSV010000076.1:0-49528 GCA_036784855.1 Aphelidium insulamus
CCTCTGCAGCCCTCGCTGTATCGGGCAAAGCGCAGGGGCGCCTCCACGCGACCTTTCGCTGGCTGGTCCATACCTCGATCTGACGGCGGGCGAGGGCAATATGCTGGCCATGTTTCGCATCGTTGGTGATCTGGATTTGTCGAAGCAAAGCTCTGGTTGGTATCGCGGCGTCTTGATGGGGTTCCGGCCCGGCGAAGCTGGGCGCGATCTGTTTGGCGTTATGGGAATGGGCGCAGGCCGCTTAATTCCTTTTAAGGATAAGCCTGGTTTCACCAACGTGCGTCGTGAGTGCGGGTACTATTTCGACCTTAAGACGGGCGAAGTTATCGATGAATGGATCAACCCTTACACCGATGAGACAGTTGGAGGGCGCATATCGCTAATCCGCAAATCAACGCGCCGATAGAACCCGTTCTGCGGGGCGCTAAATTGTACGACGATCCGGTCGAGGCGGAAAAGTCAGCGACGCCTTACTTACTTGATTGGCAAGTGGCGGGCGACATGCTGTTCGCTGAGCGTCATTCTCACCTGTATGCGAACAATCCGTTGATCCGAAAGTATGGGTGCGCGAAAGCGCTGGGCCCATGATCCAGATCACAGATAGTCAAAGCAGTGTGACGTCGCTCGCGGATATGCAAAAACCCGAAGCTTACGTCAATTCCAGAGTCTGGCAAGTGGGTGCATGTGCGTCCGTGGCAACCCTTCATGCTGATGGGCAATTCACCAGGTTGTTTGTATTAACTGCTTTGCGGGCAGCGCCTCAAGATTGAGGATCTGCCCAGGATATTCTCGCTGTGTTTCGTAAGCGGAATCCAGATTTCCTGACTGGCAGATTGAGCCAAGCGTGCCGGTGCGTTTTATGCGCGATCGCAAGCCTGCGCTGCCGCGCGCACCGAGAAGGTAGGCGAATGAGTGATTTGAATAGACGGCACGTTCTGCTGCTTCGGTCGGCGTGTCGTTCGCGGTATGTAATCAGCGATGGGCAGCGGCGCCTACCAAGATCGATTTCTCGGATCCTCAGCAAAAGAACTCGATAACGCACGTGCGTATGTGCGTGCGCGCGGCGATGGTAAAAAGACCTTCATGAGATACTCAGAACCTTCTTTGCAAAAATTCGAAGGAGAGGTTGCTGGCGGATCATGGGCATTGAGGGGTTTAGTTGGAATAAGTGCGAACGCTGTGCGGATGGTACCTACGCTTATTCTATGCAGGAAGCGGGTTACACGGATCTCAGTGCCTGGACAGATTCTTGAAGATTGGGTCAATCCGCTGAACATTGAAGGTCAGCCAAAGCATTATCGATCGGTCGGAACGAGTGTTTTTACGGCGTCAACCGTTACGCGGCCTTGACTTGCCCCGCCTGGGCTTGAGTTCAATGGTACTCTCACTCCGCCAACGGTTGGTGGAAATTGAACTCGGTGTGGTGTAGCGAGGATCTTTTCGTACGTTCTCCGAACGCGAAGAGAATATGCTGACAAGGAATGGAGCCGGCCTTTCCGGTGTCGACGTCGTTGGCGACGCATTGCGCGCGACTCTCTGATCTTGCTGATCCTCGTCTCGCTTTCGTTCCTACGACAATGGAATACACCACGATTAATAGTTGGCGTCCCTGGATGAAAATGGGTCAAACCCTGGGATTATCAGTTGGCGTTTGCACGGCAAAAATTGGAGGCCGCTGACGAAATTGACGATCAAATCATGAGATTGATCGCTGTTGAGTATCGAGCTACTCGAGGATACATAAACGCAGAGTCAAGTCGCGGTGCTCTCTTGTTTGATCGACGTGTGCAATGCTTATCCGGAGGACAATAATGTTCGATGCATCAAATCGTAGATCACTCTTAAAGACGATCTCTGCTGGTTCAGTTGCGAGCGTATTGGAGCAGCGGCGACGCACTGGCTGAAATGGGCAAAAGCGTGACCAGCGCCACGCCCGGCGACATGGATGATACTCAAGTCGAGACATCATTTTTGACCTTTGATGATCCCGTCGAAGAATTTGAAGCGCACTTTCGGTTTGAGCGGGATCTCGTTGCGCACGAGGGGACTAAGCTCAGCGGGTACCATTGGAGGGTGTATGTTGTCCCAGAAGGTCAACGTCCCCAGCCTATCCTCCGTTACGAGGGCATGGAATTTAGCTACTTCAGGAAAGTCGCTAAGAATACGTACCGTATCCACGCGCACAATCTTTCGTATCCGAGAGATTTGAAGACGAACAAATTCACCGACAGCGTGGCCAATCCTTTGACCGGAGAAACGGTAAAAGTTGATCCTACCGTTATTCTCAACGACCCAGGCACCGTGCAATCACCCAGAGGATTTCGGAATTTGAATGGTGATGGGACATATGCCGTCCCGTATCGGCAATTTCGGAGAGAAGATCATCTCGTCAAGCTGGACAGCGTGCGTACAGCCCCTCCCAATTGGCCTGCGGTATTCATGGAAACGTCCACGATATGGGTGGACCACGCGTCATTCATGGACAAGTCTATAACGGCTCTGCCGACGCGATCTTCGGCGGTATATGTCTTTCCCTTCCCAGACTGGCTGAAAATGAATGGCCAAAAAGGGCATATGCTTGGCTTTATTGATGCGAGAAGAATCAGTGGTCCATCGAAATTGCCACGTGAATTTCTGACACGTACGCAGCGGAATATCCGGAACTTCTATCGCCACGCTGGGACCAGTTTGATCGACCATCGCCCTTTGCTTACTGCTTTGCAGCCCTTGACGTCTGCAGAACAATACGGACTGGTTACGGTTTAGGGCAACGGAGCGACAGGCTCATTGCGGTTTATAGTCAGGCAGCGTTTGCTGCCGCTGGTATGCCTAGCGCCTCAGAGAAAATCAGCCCCAAGCCAGTGCCCCATTCTCGGGATGCGCACATAAAAATAGTTATGGATAGAGGCGTGAGATCAAATGCTCTGCAATGCAGGTTCGCGGCATGACCTGCTTTTCTCTGACTGGCACTTGATTCTTGGCGTTTACTTTGCCTTCACTTGCAAAGATTCTAAGCCGGTCATGGCGACGAACAAAATTGCACTGCCTATATTTCAGATCATCAGGAGAATGGGTCGATGGCAGTTTACGTTAAATATCGCGCAGCCCTTCGGCCTCGACATCGAAGCCGATTGAGAGGCCCAGGTTGTGGAAGTCGTAGGGAATGCCGCACATGGCATGCGCCATTATGACTCAGTCTGAGAATTTCGCATTCGGCGGCGCAGCGGCGACATGCTCGAACTTTTGTAGTACGCGCCGCCAAACGCCATTTTTCTTGAAGCGATCTTTACCCTTGCTTTGGTCCATTTACGCCCTCCTTAACTGCGGTGCGGAGTTGCATGTGTAGGAAGCCTCTTTGGAAGGGAGGAGTCGTACGCAAATCCACACCGCAGCGTTTCGTAATGTTCCTGCAGAAGGCGCTCAGTGTGTCGGCCTTGCTGTCAGGAAAATAGAAGGGCTGATGAAAACATTTAGAATAATGTAATGGCCGGATATAAATCCTACTGATTTAGTATAGTATTGAGATGAAACTTCTCTTTCTGCCGCACGCGCTCAGCACATCTCTTCGCTTGCTTATCTTTATTGCACCGTTGACCCGTAGGTCTGGATCTTCCGGTAAACACAAAAATAAGTTGTGTTCCGTGAGCAGCAACGGGCTGTTGCTCCAGCAACAGTAGCGTGTTGGCTCAGAGCCTCGCGCGCATTTGCATGCGTATGTAAGTGGCTCAAATGCTGCTTTTCACAAGTTGGCACGGCGTTTGCTTAGTTAACTGAGCGCGCTGCGGCTTTCGATGCTGACGCATTGAAGGTTGCACGCCGCGCACGGCGTTATGCGCTGTTGCTCGCTATCAATTTACTTAATGAGGGCCTGAAGCAGAGGGGAGCTGCCGCGGGATCGCTACTGCCAAAGGGGCACAAAATGAAAAAGTCTAACTTCTATCGGTTTCTTCTCGGTGGCGTTGCCGCCATCGCCATCTTCCCCGCCGCCGCAACTTTGGCCGCAAACGTAGCGAGTGAACCAGCAGAGAATGCTGCAGCGGTTGAGCCTGTCTCTGCAGACGCGCAGCAAGCCGCTGACGATGCCGGCTTTGGCCCGCTTGAGACTGTGTTGGTAACGGCGCGCCGTCAGACTGAAAAGCTTCAAGACGTTCCGATCTCGGTGCAGGCGATCAGCGGTGAGACGCTGGAGTACAAAGGCACCATCGATCTGCAGAACGTCATCTATCAGACGCCCGGTTTGAATTCGACCGGCGGCAATCCGCGTAACTTCTCAGTCACGATCCGCGGCATCGGTTATGCCCCCACCGCCGCTGACGGCCTCGATAACGCCATCGGCGTTTATTTCGATGGCGTCTACCAAGCGCGCCCGGGCCAGGTGCTGCAGGATCTGGTCGACATCAATAGCTTCGAAGTCTTGCGTGGCCCGCAAGGCACGTTGTTCGGCCGCAATGCTGCCGCTGGCGCGTTGAACGTCACCAGCAACAAGCCCAGCTTCGAGCCCAGTCACACGGTTGAGTTTTCGGCTGGCCGCTATAGCTTCTTCCAAGGCAAAGTCATCTCGACCGGTCCGATTACCGACAAAGTTGCTTATCGCACCGTGCTCTTCGGCACCAAGGCTGAAGGTTGGCTGGAGTCACCGTTCAAGCGCACCTTTGCTGAAGCCGCAGAGCGTCAAAACATCGGCGCGCCGACGGCCACCAAAGAGCAAAGAACAACATCCGGCACGGGTCGTTACGGCGCCCGTCAGCAATTCCTGATCAATGCTAGCGATGATTTAAGCTTTAATATCGCCGCTGACTTCAACCGCGAGAACGACAGTTCGTCGGGCTTCAGCTCGGGCGGCGGCATCCAAGAACTTTTCGGCCCCGGTAATTGGGGCATCAATACAACAGCAGCACAACAAGCCAACGTCACGCGCGCACGTAACGCACTGTCGAACCTGACGAACTTTGGTGGCGTGCAAAACTGGAATCCGGCTGTTGATCCTCAAGTCAACATTTCCAACAACCGCAACCGCACCAGCACCACGAACGCCGGTGTATCGTTGACGGCGGACTGGGATCTCGATTGGGCGAAACTGACGTCAATCACCGCTTGGCGCATGTGGTATTTCAACCCGCCGCAGGATAGCGACGGCTCGCCGCTCGACATCTTCCAGAACATGGCGATCAGCCGCAGCGATCAGTACAGCCAAGAAGTGCGTTTGGCCTCCAACAATGATGGCGCTACAGTCGACTGGCAGACTGGCGCGTTCCTTTACTATCAACAAATGGATGATCACTATCTCATCCACCAGTACGGCGCAGACACAATCGCCTGGTATAACGCCTATCAAGGCAGCAACATTATTCCGATTTCGTTCCGGCCTCAGTTGACCGGCGCGCAAATTATTGAAGACACCCACATCCTGAATCAGAACCAGGCCGTCTATGGTCAGTTCACGTGGCATATCAACGATAAGCTCGATTTTACCGGTGGTGCCCGTTACACGCACGATAGCAAAAGCGGCAGCAGCATCGTCGATCACAGCAAGCTCCCGCAAACCGCTCCGGCGGGCGTAACACCCACGCAGCTCAATGCCTTCTACCGTGCGATTGACGCGATCTTCGTCAACCCCGGCGTCAGCTACACGACACCAGGCTACTTCACGACAGGCACGGCATCCGTTCCTGCGGCACGTGGTTATCCAATCGGGGCTTCAACATCTGCGGAAGATATCTCTGGCTCAGCCAGTCTGTCCTACAAGTTCACGCCGAACCTGACGGGTTACCTCGCGTTCGCCAAAGGCTTCCAAGCGGGCGGGTTGGATTTGAACAACGGCTCGGCTGATGCGGCGCAGGTGGCCGTGAAGCCAACGGATACCTACAACTACGAAGCTGGCGTCAAAGCTGCATTGTTCGATCAACGTTTGATCGTCAACTTGGCCGTGTATGAAGAGACACTGAAAGGCTTCCAGACATCGATCTCTTATCTTTTGCCGAACGGCACAACATACCGTGGTGCAACCAACGCCGGAGATATCCGCGCGCGTGGTGTCGAGTGGGATGCGACCGCTGCACTGGGTGATGAAGTTCGTTTGACCTTCGCTGGTAACTATAACGACTCTATCTACAAATCAGCGCCCTCGCTGCCTGCTCCGGCAGAGTTGAGCTACAATGGCATCGCGACTGTTAATGCGACGGGCCAGACGGCACCGTTCTCACCGAAGTGGAGCTTGTCCGCGACGCCGTCATGGAATGTTGCAATCGGGGACAGCGAGGAGTTTTACAGCTACGCGCAGTACTCCTACACGAGCAGCTATAGCACCAGCGTAACGCAGTCGATCTACACTCAGGTGCCGGGGCAATCGAACCTCAATCTACGTGCGGGCGTGCGCCTCGAGGACGGAAAATATGACGTGTCCTTGTATGCGAATAACGCTCTCGACAAGAAGAACATCGCATCTCAAGGCCTGTTGAGCGCTCCGGCCGGTACGGGAGCCACGATCTATCTCGGTCGCACGGTCTCCTACAACCCGCCGGCGCAATACGGCGTAACCTTGCGGGCGAAGTTCTAATGTCCCGAAGGGGTGTTCTCAGAGGTGTTCCACGGCGTGCGATTGCAGTCCTTGCAATCGCCGTCGTGGCTATTTTCGCTATCGTCGGCGTGCGGTTTGCTTATCAGTCTCTTGATGAGCAAACGGATGGCTCGCCGCGCCGTCTGCGTTTGCTGACTGCAGATCAATTACGCAACACGCTCACTTATGTCTTCGGTCCCGACATTAGCGTGCCGAAGGCCTTTGCGCCGGTCACGCGCAACGATGGCCTTCTCGGTGTGGGTACATCCTTCGCCGGCCTGACAACCAGCCAGCTTGAACTTTACCAAAAGACGGCCGCGCAGGTGGCAAATCAGGTGGTCAATGAACGTAACCGCCATTTTCTTGTGCCTTGCGTGCCTCAGGACGTAAAAGCGGCCGATGACGCGTGCGCCCGCGCGTTCCTGTCTTCCGTTGGGCGGCTGATCTACCGCCGTCCGCTTGAACAAGCGCGATTGGATGAGTTCGCCGCTGAAGCTGCAGACGCTGCAACCAAACTGAAAGATTTTTATGCCGGTCTCGGTGTGGCGCTTGAAGGCGTTCTTCTGAGCCCGCGCGTGCTGTTGGTGTCCGAGCAAGCCGAGCCCGGTCCGAGGCACAAGGGCCGCGAGCGCCTCGACGGCTACTCGTTGGCTTCACGGTTGTCGCTGTTTTTGTGGAACGCTGCACCCGATGATCTTTTGCTGAAAGCTGCGGAGGCGGGGGAACTTCATACTGAACGTGGCCTCGCGAAACAGGTCGACCGTATGCTCGCCAGCCCGCGCCTCGACGCGGGCATGCGCGCCTTTTTTGACGACATGTTCCATCTCGACGATTTCAACAATCTCGCCAAGGACGGCAAAATTTATCCGGCCTTCACCGGCACGGCTGTTCAAGATGCGCGTGAGCAAACACTACGCACGGCGCTTAATCACCTTTTGGCAGAGAACAACGACTACCGCGATCTGTTCACGACGCGTGAGACTTTCATCTCGCCGTCGCTTGCCGCCATCTACAAAGTGCCGGCCAAACCAGGTTGGGTGTCTTACGAATTCCCAGCAGACAGTCCGCGCGTTGGCCTCTTGGCGCAGATCGGCTTTCTGGCCGGGCATTCTCACCCGGGGCGCAGTTCGCCCACACTGCGCGGCAAAGCGCTGCGTGAGATACTGTTATGCCAACAAGTGCCGCGTCCGCCGCCCAATGTCGACTTCACGGTGCTTGAAAATCCCGATCCGAACATCAAAACGCAACGCGAACGTGTCGCGCAGCATTTGACAGATCCTGTCTGCGCCGGGTGCCACAAGATCACCGATCCGATTGGCCTGGCGCTCGAGGCTTTTGATGGCGCAGGCCAGTACCGTGAAACCGAGAACGGTGCGCCAATCGACACCAGCGGTTCGCTCGACGGCACGGACTTCAAGGATATCGCCGGCCTTGGTGCGGCGCTGCACGACAATGCGGCCCTGCCGTCATGCTTGGTGAAGCGGGTGCATGATTATGCCGTCGCCAGCCCCAGCGGAAACGCCGAGCGGTCGGTACTGGATACGCTGGAAAAACAGTTCGCGACGAACGGCTACAAGCTGCGCCCGCTGCTGAAGTCGGTGGTGACGAGCCGGAATTTTTCGCACGTGCGTGAATCGAATTCACCGCCTGTGAAGTCGGCCGACGCATCGCCCTTACAGCGCGCAGCTCATTAGAAGGAAACAGCCATGGGTATTTCAAGACGGCGAGTCTTGCGGGGTGTTTTGGATGGAGCAGCGGTCACGCTTGCGTTACCGCTGCTCAATTGCTTCCTCGATGGCAACGGCACTGCGCTTGCGAGCGGTGAGAAAATCCCCGTGCGTTTCGGCACATGGTTCTGGGGCCTGGGCGGCAACGCGCCTGTGTTCCTGCCGAAGAAAACTGGCGCCGACTATGATTTGCCCGAGGAAATTGCCTCGTGGGCGCCGGTGAAGCAGCACATCAACCTGATCTCCGGCTTGACGGCTTTCCGCGATACCGATCCGAACCTCTGCCATTACACCGGCTGGATCATCAACATGAGCGGCCAGTCGCCAAAGGCTGGCGGCGATAAGCCGGGCGAAACGCTGGATACGACGATCTCGAACCAAATCGGCCGCACCACGCGCTTCAAGACGTTGACGGCTGCCGCCACCGGCGATGTGCGCTCGACCGTGTCCTATGAAAACGCCAATGCACCGGCAACACCTGAAGTATCGCCGATAAATCTCTATACGCGGTTGTTTGGCCCAGAGTTCCAGGACCCGAATGCGGACGACTTCAAGCCGAACCCGCGTGTGATGGTGCGCAAAAGCGTGCTTTCGGGCGTGATCGGTGAAATCAAAGGCATGTCGCAAGAGATCGGCGCTGAGGACAAGCAGCGCCTCGATGAGTACTTGACGGGCTTACGCCACCTCGAGCGCCAATTCGATCAGCAACTGACCAAACCCGAACCGATCCCGGCTTGCTATCGCCCGAAGGCGCTAGATGGCGAGCCCGTGTTGGGCGGTGAAGCTGAAGTGGTGGATGTGCGTCACAAGTTGATGACCGACCTGATGGTCATGGCAATTGCGTGCAATCAGACCCGTGTGTTCAACATGAACTATTCGAGCCCGCAATCAAACACGATCAAGGCCGGTTACGAAAAGCCGCATCACACCACGACCCACGAGGAAACGCCCGACGCCGCACTTGGGTATCAGGCGAACCACTCGTGGTTCGTGCGCCGCGCGATGGAATCGTGGGCTTACTACGTCAATGCGTTCGCGAAGGTGAAAGAGGGCGACGGTACGCTGCTCGACAACGTGCTGATCTATGCGCTGACGGATTGCGGCCATGCGCGCTTCCATACACTCGACAAGATGTGCGCCATGACGGCAGGCCGCGCCGGCGGCAAGGTGAAGACCGGCCTGCACATTAACGCTGGCGGCACGACGGTTGCGCGCATGGGCTATACAGTCCAGCGCGTCATGGGGCTCGATATCAATTCGTGGGGTGCGCGTAGCAACAACACATCGAAAGAAGTGAGCGAGATTCTCGTATGATACTGAACATGCGCCACTTCGCCGCGATGCTTGCTGCGGCTATTTTGCTTTCAGCTTGCGACGACGTCGTTGCAGAAAAACAAAGCACGGCTTCGACAACTGAAGCTTACGTGGAAGAACTGCTGCCGCCCGGCTTCAAGGTGTTGATCTCGCCCTTAGACGGGCCGATCTACACGACGGCTGAGGGCAAGACGCTTTACACCTGGCCGCGCGCTGAACTGCGTAATGGCGGTACGGCCGACATGAAAGGCTCGGCCTCAGCCTGCGATGATGTCAAACAGACCGAAAGCGCTGGCCTGATGAGCCCGTATCCGGCTGGCCTTGAGTTGCCGGATCTCGATACGCGGCCGACCTGCGCCCAAGCCTGGCCGCCGGTGATTGCAGCTGAAGGCGCTGTGCCTGTTGGTAAATGGACGTTGATCGCGCGCCACGATAAGCGCCTGCAATGGGCTTACGACGGCCTCGTGCTTTACACATCGGCTTTAGATAAGCAGCCAGGCGATACCATTGGCGGTAGCAAGCTGTATGCGCGCGACCGTGGTGATGCGCCTGCGCACCGTGTTCCCATCGGCCCGCCCGCCGACGTGCCGGGCCAGTTCATCGTCGAACAAGAGTATACCGGACGCAAATTGACGCTGGCGAACGGCGTCACTGTCTATACCTTCGACGGCGATGCGCCGAACACATCAAATTGCAATGACGCTTGCGCTGAAAAATGGACGCCTGTGCTGGCCCCAGAAATCGGCTCGCTTGATCGCAAAGAATGGTCGGTCGTGCAACGCAAGTCAGGCGAGCGGCAATGGGCCTATCGCGCGAAGCCGCTTTACACCTACACCGGCGATACCGGCCCGCGCATCCAAGAGGGCCTCGATGTAAAAGGCTGGAACACAGTCTATACGCAATTGGCCCCCGCATGGCCGCAGACGTTCACCACCCAGGATACACCGGGGGGTATCGTGCTTGCCGATGCGCGCGGCCGTACGATTTACATTTATAACTGCGGCGATGATGCGCTCGACCAGTTGGCTTGCGATCATCCCGACACGCCTCAAGAGTATAGGTATGCGGTTTGCGGCGGCGGTGATCCGATCCGCTGCGCCAAGACATTCCCGTATGTCGTCGCAGGCAAAGACGAGACCAGCATCAATTCAACTTGGACCGTCATTGAGATCGACCCTAGTAGCGGTCACCGCGCAAAGGCCGGGCAAACCGGTGCCTTGCGGGTGTGGGCGTATCGTGATCGGCCCGTTTACACCTTCATTCGTGATGAAGCGCCCGGCACAGCGCGCGCGCAGTCGTGGGGTGAATTCTACGGCGCGCGTAACGGATACTTTGCCTTCTGGCTGCGTGTTGAAAAGTTGGGGCGCTATGTCTGATCGCCCCAACTCGATCATTGGAGACTGCACATGAAATATGGTTCGCGCGTTCTTCTCGGTGCCCTTGGGAGTGTCGGGCTGTTCGTAGGAGTAGTTCAGGCTGCTGGCCTGCAAGGCCGTTCAATCGCCTACGTGATGAACTATGAGTCCAAGGAAATCTACAACACGCCGGACGGCAAGCAGGAATGCCCGGACGGTCTCAACGAGGGCCCGCGCGAGCAATTCAAGATTTTGTACCCGGAAGCGCCGGGCAAGAAATGGAAGCTGGCTGAAACCCAACTCGCGCGTGAGGCGGAAATCTGGTTTCCGAACACCACGCCCGATCCCATTCCATATAAATATGCCGTTGGCCCCATTGCCCGTGGACTGAATCTCGACGGCAAGATTGGACCCAATGATTTCAAAGGCCCTGAAGGCGAGACAGGTATCGATAACCAACTTCAACGCGCGTGGGGTTGCGTTGGTATGTACCGGTCGGGTTCGTTCAACGTGGTCCGGTATAACGATTGGCGCAAATATCAATACAACACCATCGTCATCGAACTGACCGACGTGGATGATTTGTTGAACGATGACGACGTTACGCTGACGACATACCGTGGTAACGACAAAATCATGACCGACGCGACCGGTGCCACGTATCTGCCGGGCGCAACGCAGCGTCTCGATATACGTTGGGGTAAGTCTTATATCCAAAAATTCCACGGACGCATTGTTGACGGCACGCTGACCACGGATGGCGCTGAGTTTCTGATGCCCTCGGCCGGCAACAGCGCCAGCATCACCGACATTCGTTACTACAACACCCACTGGCGTTTGGACTTAACGCCCGAGCGCGCTTTGGGCCTGATGGCCGGCTATATGGACATTGAAGATTGGAATGCGGGCACCAACCAAATTCGCTCGACCCATCACCAGGCCTATGACCGTGCGGCGACACCTTCGATTTATCGCGCTATGCGAAAACTGGCCGATTACAAGCCCGATCCAGTAACCGGCGAGAACACAGCAATCTCGATGTCATCGCGCGTCGGCTTCACGCAGGTGTTCGTGGTCCATCCACCGGCAGCAGTCAGTGAAGAGACTGCTACTGCTGAATCCAAGACAGCCAGCCGCTGATCAAATTTAGACAAAGAGATTTTCATGCGTAAATCCCTCTTCGCCGCCGCGATGGTCATCGGCCTCGCTTTGACACCTACTGCTTTCGCAGCCACAGAGCCGTTGGTCGAATTCGATCAGATGACCTGGCTGGAAGTGAAGCAAGCGCTGGCCGAAGGCAAGACAACCGCAATCATCTATACCGGCGGTGTTGAACAGCGCGGCCCGCATGTGGTCAACGGTTTGCACAATTTCATCGTGCAGAAGTTAGTGAAGCAAATCGCGCTAAAGCTCGGCAACGCCATCGCGATGCCAGTGCTGCCGTTCACACCCAACAACGCCGACCCGAATTTGCCAGGCACTATCGGCCTGACTAATGACATCCTTGGTGCGGTGCTTGAGCAGATTGCCGAGCAGACCATTACGAACGGTTTCAAGAACGTGGTGCTGGCCGGTGACCACGGTGGCGGGCAGGGTGGGCCAAACAATCCCTACGCTGCTGTTGCCAAGAAGCTTGATGCAAAATACAGCGCGCAAGGCATCCACGTTTACTATTGCGAAGCCTGCTACAAATCCGCGCAGAGCGCGTTCGCCGCATACTTAGCCGAAAACAACCTGCCCGCAAGCGCGCACGGTGGTATCGCGGACACATCGGAAGCGCTCTATCACCAAGGCACTGAAAACTGGGTGCGGAAAGACAAGCTCGCCACGGCGGTCGGCGACCCCATCGTGAACGGCAAAGTCGTAGTGGGGCCCAATAGCCCCAAGAACGGCATCGCCGGGGACGCTCGTGGTGCGAAGGCTGAATACGGTAAAGTTCGTGAAGATATTAAGATCGATGTCGCTGTGAAGCAGATCCAAGCCTGGATTCCGCCGAAAAAGTAGCGCGAGCTGTTGCTGAAGAGACAATTCTGCGCCGTCATCAACAGCAAACTGTTTCCATAGCAGCAGGCGCTGCCTCGCAAAAAGCAGAGGTGCACTTATAGCCCCACGTCGGTGCTTATTTCGGTGTTGGCACGATATTTGCTCAATCAATAGAGCGCGCTGCGATTGGGATCAGGGATTTCAGGCGTCAGTCATCGTCTTTGAAAGCCTGCAGGAATTTCATGTCAGATCACGCCGCAATAGCAAGTCGCAAAGTCTTCTGGCGCCTCGTGCCATGGTGCACGTTGATCTACGTGGTGGCGTATATTGATCGCGTCAATGTCGGCTTCGCGGCCTTGTCCATGAACAAGGAATTGGGGCTGACCGCCACCACCTTCGGCATCGCCAATACGGTGTTGTTCACGCTTTACACCGCTTTCGAAGTGCCCAGCAGCCTGTTGTTAATGCGTTACGGCATTAAGCGTTGGTTGCCGTGCATCATGGTCGGCTGGGGCATCGCCTCGGCGTGCACCATGTTCGCGGTTGGCCCTTACAGCCTCTATTCACTGCGGGGCTTGGTTGGTCTTGCGGAAGCGGGGCTGCTGCCGGGCATGTTGTATTATCTCAGCCGATGGTTCCCCGCGGGCGAACGCGCCAAGGCGAATTCATTGTTCCTGGTCTCGCTGCCGCTGGCGATGGCTGTAGGTGGCCCGTTGTCAGGCGCGATCATGAGTTTAGATGGCCTGCTCGGACTTTCTGGGTGGCGCTGGCTGTTCTTGCTGGAAGGCGCACCACCAATCTTCATGGCCATCGCTGTTTTCTTATGGCTGCCCAGCAAACCTGCTGATGCACGTTGGCTAACCCCCGAAGAGCGCGCAGCCCTGCAAAAGCGACTTGATCAGGAGCGCTTGGAACCAAAAGCATCTACTGGTGATCGCACCTGGAAGGACGTTGTGAATGCGCCAGTGATCGTCCTCGCGGTTGCATATTTCTGCGTCATCGCAACAGTCAACACCATCGGTGTATGGACGCCTCAGATCATCAAAGAAGTCACGGGAACCGATGCGTCGCGAACGTTCCTGATCGGCGTGCTGACAGCGATACCGCCTTTAATTGCCGCTGTCGGAATGATGACGGTCAGTTGGAACTCCGACCGTACAGGCGAGCGCGTTTGGCATCTGGCTGCCGTTATGGCTGCCGCCGCAGTCGGGTGGGCGCTTATTGTGCTGCTGCCGACGTCAGGCCTTAAGATCGCGGGTCTGTCGCTGTGCGCTATGGGCGGCTATTCAGCCATGGCGCTTTTCTGGAGTGTGGGCACAAAATATGTGCCGCATCGCAGCCAAGCTGTCGGCATCGCAGCCATTCAAAGCGTGGGTAATTTGGCATCCATTTCAAGTCCCACCGTTATCGGTGCTCTGCGCGACGCCACCCATAATTTTTATGCCGGCGCGCTGTATACGACGGCCCTGCTTGTCACAGGCGTCGCGCTGCTGCTGCTCGTTACCAAAGGCGGACATGGCAAAGCGGCCTTGGCGACGGCCGAAAGCAAGGCATAATCGGCACCTCTGGTGGCCGGATCAGATATATCTCACAGGAGTTCCTATGCATCTTTCTCGTTTTCCGCGCCAACGCCTTGGGCACTTGCCAACACCGTTGGAGCCGATGGAGCGGCTGTCGAAGCATCTCGGCGGTCCACGCCTGTGGATCAAGCGCGATGACTGCACCGGGCTTTCGACCGGCGGCAATAAAACGCGCAAGCTTGAATTCTTGCTGGGCGATGCCCTTGCCAAGGGGGCCGACACACTGATTACGCAAGGTGCCACGCAATCCAACCATGCGCGGCAGACAGCCGCAGCTGCAGCGAAGTTTGGTTTGAACTGCCATCTGCTGCTGGAAGACCGCACCGGTGATGCCTCGCCGGAGTACACGCTGAGCGGCAACGTTCTGTTAGATCGATTACACGGCGCGACGATTTCAAAACGTCCCGGTGGCGCTGACATGAATGCCGAGATGGAAAAACTTGCGGCTGACTTGCGCGCGAAAGGCAAGAAGCCGTACGTGATCCCCGGCGGTGGCTCAAACCCTGTTGGCGCGCTTGGGTATGTCAATGCGGTGTTCGAGTTGGTGTCTCAAGCCAACGATATCGGACTCAAGATCGCACATGTCGTGCACGCGACCGGCAGCGCCGGGACGCAAGCCGGGTTGGTCACAGGTCTTGTCGCGCTGAATGCGCAAATCCCGGTGTTAGGCATCGGCGTGCGCGCACCGAAAGAGAAACAAGAACAAGCCGTGTTCGACCTTGCATCACGCACGGCGGATCACCTAGGCGTTTCAGGCATCGTGAAGCGCGAGCACGTCGTTGCGAATACCGATTACGTTGGGGCGGGATACGGCATTCCGACCCCAGGCATGGTCGCGGCGCTGAAACTGGTGGCGCAAACGGAAGCGATCCTGCTTGATCCGGTTTACAGCGGCAAAGGTGCCGATGGCCTGATCGATCTTGTGAAAAAAGGGTTCTTCGCCAAAGACAGCGACGTTGTGTTCATCCACACTGGTGGTTCTTCAGGGCTGTTTGGATATCCAAACGCATTTGACTTGCCGGGTTATGTCTAACAATTCAACACACGAGAAAATCGTCGGCGTTATCGGCGGCATGGGCCCTGAGGCCACTGTCGATTTCATGCGACGGTTGGTCGCGGCCACACCGGCGCGTGACGACGCCGATCATTTGCATGTGCTCGTCGACAACAATCCGAAGGTGCCCTCGCGCATCGCTGCGTTGATCGAGAAAACGGGCGAGGACCCCACACCTGTTCTGTGTGCCATGGCGAAAGGCTTGCAGACTCAAGGCGCAGATTTTCTGGTCGTTCCGTGTAACACCGCGCACTATTACCTGCCTGCAATCGCGCGCAGCGTCGATATTCCGGTTCTGGATATGATCGCGCTTACGATTGCAGCGCTGAGCAAGCTTGAACCCAAGCCCAAACGCATTGGGATGCTCGCCTCTCCGGCAGTTCGGCTTGTTGGTCTTTATGCGGCGAGTCTCGAACAGGCTGGTTTCGATGCACTCTTCCCCAATGCCGAAGATGAAGCGCGTCTGTTGGCCGTCATTCGTGCCGTTAAGGCAGGAAAAATTACCGCAGATCATCGCGCGGACTATGCGGCTGTCGCTGCCCATTTGACCGATGCTGGAGCCGATGCCTTCTTGATCGCGTGCACAGAGCTGTCTGTGATCGGGCCGCCAGCGGGCGTCGCCAAGCCTTCGACCGATACATTGGATGTGCTTGTCGCAGCCACAATTGCAACTGCGCAACGCCCGTGAACTGAACGTTTCTCGGCGGCCCGTATAAGGGAAAAACATTCCCCATATGCGTATTAAGGCCCATTTGCTGCTGATTTATGCGCGACCGCACGCACCCTTGGGCCTCAAATTCATAAATGCCGCGCTGCTGAATTAATGGCAAGACATACACATTTATGCGTAAACCACCGCCGATATGACCGTTGCCGCCGTGAAAAATAACCCTGAAGACGCCGACATGCCGAACGGCGTGGGCGATAAGGTCGTCACATTCGAAAACCCAGCGGCTTATGCGCGGACCATCCGCGCAACGGCGCTGGTCTTCGAAGATCCGCGCTCACGCGAATTGCACGAGCGCATGCTGCGTCTGTCGCGCAGTGATGCGACGGTGCTGATTATCGGCGAAACAGGAACGGGTAAGGAACTGGTTGCACGCCAGTTGCACCGCTTCAGCCAACGCGCCAATGGCCCATTCATCGCTGTCAATTGCGCGGCTTTGCCAGAGCACTTAGTGGAAAGTGAACTCTTTGGCCATGAGAAGGGTGCGTTCACAGGCGCGATCAGTCAGAAAAAAGGTTGGTTCGAAGCGGCCAGCGGCGGCACGCTGTTTCTAGATGAAGTCGGCGACTTGCCTTTAGCGACGCAAGTTAAAATCCTGCGTGTGCTTCAGGAACGCGAAATTAGCCGCGTTGGCAGCCGTGCTTCTATTTCAATTGATATTCGCTTTGTCGCTGCGACTAACGTGAAGCTGGAAGAAGCGGTTGCCGCCGGACGTTTCCGCGAAGATCTTTATTACCGCCTCAATGTGGCGCGCCTGGATTTACCGCCGCTGCGTGAGCGTCCGGGTGATATCTTGCCGTTGGTTGATTACTTCGTGCGGCTTTATCAAGATCGTTTAGGTTTAGCGCCTGTAAAACTTTCAGAAAGTGCAGCAGATGTTCTGCGCGCGTATCCGTGGCCGGGAAATATTCGCGAACTCGAAAACGTCACGCAGCACGCATTGTTGGTGATGCGCGACAATGTAGTCCAGCCACGTGATTTGAATTTAACCAGCTATAAGCTGCTCAAGCCCGAAGTCGAAGAGCAGCGTTTGCAGTCTATTGCGGTATTGGGAGCGGGGGCCAATACAACTGCGCTAAAAGCCGCGCTATCAGATATCTTTAAGGCTGGCGGACCGTCGATTTTTGCCACGATCGACGAGGAAGTAATTCGTACAGCGTTCGACCACTGCAATCATAACCAAGTGCAGACGGCGAACCTACTGGGCATTAGCCGTAACATTCTGCGCCACCGCTTAAAGCAGTACGCCCTCATCTGACGGCGTCAGCAACGTTGCTCAGAATTTTACCTCTGTCACGCCGCCTGCGTCTGGCTTTTCCTTTGTGATGTTGGCTTTCACCACTTCAAAAGCCAGTCGGATAAAGCCTTTTGTTGAGACCCAGATCTGAGCTTCATCTGGCTTGAAGGCCGCGAGTGTCAGGTGCGGGTCCTCTTTGCCGTCTGGGTACCAGGCGGCAACCATTGGATTCCAGAATTTATCGATGCGTGCTTGATCTCGCTGAAAATGACACGCACCTCTCACGTCGGCCTGAACGTCGTGATCGTTTGACATCAAGACCATTCTGCAGTGAGGTTGGCGCAGGACATCTTTGTAGAAATCCGTGTCATCCCGAGTGAAGAACCAAATCAAACGATTGTCTTCCTCGGGGAATGTCGTCATGGGCTGCAGGTGCGTCTCAAGGTCGTGCACCCCGAACATCACTGTGGTGCCGTTTTTCACGTGTTTCCAGAATTGCTCACGCGCTTCAGATTGCGAGATGTGCGTATCAGCCATATCGACGTCCTTCAAACTTGCATCCGCTACGTGAGGATTGCGATAAGGATGATCACCGGGATCGGGATGCCGATAGCCCAAAGTAGAATTGATCGCATTGTCGTTACTCCAATGTTTTGTGTGCTTAGTTCCAGCGCCAGAAGGCGCTGAAATCTGTTCCTTCATTGCGGTGTTTTCCACCAACTGTCGCCGCCCAAGCTGCTGCAGCGGCAGCCAAAAGCAAAGCCGCAGCAAATGTGAAGGTGATGAGGATGCCAAGCTTGCGCGCCTTATCGGCCTTGCTTTTCACGTCCGCCAGAACTTCATTTACGCGGCGCTCTGCTTCCGGCTGTGACAGGCCTGTATTGGCAGCAACGAGTTGCGCAACATACGTCTTGTTATCAGCGGCTAATTCGCCTTTGATCAGTCCCATGGTTAAAAGGCGGCTGACTTCTTGGCGATCTGCACTTGCATCGCGTGCTGGTGTGCTTGGTGTTGCAACCCCTTCACCCGCTGGATCTGCGGCGACAGGCTGAGCCGGCGCGGCACGGAAGAGGCGATCAACAGTGAAAGTCGTTTGATCTGTCTTTGCAGCAGCCATGGTGGCGGCGGGTGCGGCAATGCTCACTGCGCCACCCAAAGCGCCGGATACGCCCAAGGCGACCAGTAAGCCAGCGGCCACAACGCCAACCGCCCAAACGCCAACGCCGTGTGCACCATCGCGTACTTCAACTTCGTGCGGCGTGCCGTCGCCAATACGGCGACGCAGGCGGCCCGTAATGTATCCGCCCGCCATGAAACTTGAGATCAGAACCCAAAGTGTCCAAAGGCCGAGGGCGATAAAATACGCTGTTTTTGACGTGCCTTCACCTTCGTATGGCGAGACCATCGATAGGCCAATACCGGTTCCAAACGTAAACAGAACGATGGAAATTGCGGTGGCGACTGCGGTGCCGATCAGGATTGCGCCCCAATCCACGTAATGCGCATGGGTGACGTCGACGCCCACGGTTGAAGTGGTTTGTATGGTCATTTTGAAACTCCCTTGCGCCTGCCGGAATTGCGGCGCGACTAATTTGCGTCTTACCGAATGCCGAGCAGTGAAAGAATAAACAGAATAACAACCACTAAGCCGACGAGATAAATAATGCCGTTCATGCGGACCTCCCTGCGTTGCGCTGCCGATAGAACAGAAATGATGGGTTTTTGTTCCGCAATATAAAGACGAGCAGGTTGCGCGGTCGCGTAGGGCAACAACTGCCCGTTAAATGCAGGTGTTTTTGACGGCTATAGCTGTCACACCTATACTGCAATTTGCGACACTGGTTTCTAAAGCGTGTCGTCTGTGGGGGCGGGGATGAGTTTCAAAGGGCTTACGTTAAGCGCAGCTATATTGCTGGCTATGAGTGGACTACTGGGGTCTGCATCGCTGCACGCTGCAACGCTAGTGCTATCGCCCGTTTATTTCTCAAAGTCCTCGGACCGCCAGTCTTTTTTGCGGCTGGTTAATCCCGGCACAACCGTAGGCATTGCCACTATTTTTGTTCGTGACGCCAATGGCAACACGCTTGCAGCCCTGCAAAAACAAGTTTCTCCCAACGAAGCTTTGCAGTTGGGCATGGATGTGATTGAGCGCGCTGTCGGCATTTCGCCCACAGGCTTAGGTGCGCTCGCGATTACGCCGACCTTCGCCGGGTATGCGCAGCACGTTGTTTATAATCCGGTCGGTGGCGCGCTGACCAACGTGTCGATTTGTGGAACCGACGTGACAACCGATGTAACGGTGCTCAATAACGTTCACACCAGCCTGATTACCGCGTACCCCAGCCGCATCGTTATCGCCAACAAAGGCACCGCAGGCACGGCGAGCATTGATGTGTTTGATGCCGTGACCACCGCAAAGTTAGGCACCTGGACCAGCGGCAGCATTCCTGCGCGCGGCACAGCAGTTGTGCAGATGAGCCAAATTCAAACCGAGATCGGTTTTACGCCCAATGCGCAGTATCACTTCCTGATGCGGTTAAAGCCTGGCTTTAGCGGGGCGCTGACGCATCTGGTCGATAATCTGTCGGCGGGCGTGCTGACGGATATGACGCAACGCTGCAATCTCACACCTTAATAAGAGCGCATCATGTTCAAATTGTTTTGGCGTGCATCTGTTTTGGTTCTGATCGCGGCGTCCGCACACGCTGATAATTTGCCCGCTGCTGCTGCGGGTGACTTGGTGTTGGCGCCCATCTCGTTCACCACAGATGCCACACGGTTATCGTACATTCGTGTCGCCAACCCCGGCACTGTGGCAGGCACTGTTACGGCTGTGATCGAAGATGCCAACGGCACCGTGCTCGGCACCTGGACCAAAGCCGCACCCGCCAACACATCAAAACAATACGGTCTGGACGTCATTCAAAAAGACGCAGGGATTACCGCCCCCAACGGCATTGGCCGCATCGAGATTAATTCTGACTTCGGGGGTTCGATTCAGCATGTGGTTTACAACCCCAAAGGTGGGGCGCTGACCAATGTCTCGAACTGCGGCGCGCAATCAATCTCAGATGTCACCACGCTGACCAATGTGCACACCAGCCTGATCACGGCCTTCCCCAGCCGTATTGCCATCACCAACAATGGCGCCGCAGCTAAAGCCGTTTTGGATGTGTTTGATTCCGAAACCGGCGTGAAAGTCGGCACCTGGACCAGCCCGACAATTGGAGCCGGGGCGACAAGCATTATTGATGAAGCCCAAATTCAAAAAGATATCAACTTCACGCCCAGCGCCGTGCAGTTTCATCTCACGTTCAAACTGCAAGCGGGCTTTACCGGAGCGCTGGCTCATCTCGTTGATAATCTGACGGCCGGTGTTCTTACTGACATGACCGCGCGGTGCCGTCTGCGGGCGTGGACCAAGCTGAACACCACAACGCCTGAAATTGTGTCTGGCGGTTCAATCCTGATCAATGCATCCGGCATTTTGAAGCGCAACGACGGCAGCCGCATTTTTGTGTGGTCGGGCAGTACCGGCAACTCCAAAGGCCAACTGACATGCTTGCCCTCACACACTGTTGCCGCGCGTATTACCGCTGATGGTACGGTCACATCAGCAACGTCCATGCTGAACGAAATTGGCCCTGGGCCTGTAAATGCGTTCAAGTATGTGGTGGGTGATTTTAACGGCGACGGCCAGGATGATTTCTTTAGCGGAAACTCAGGCTGCGATGAGCCGCCATTTTTCCCGGGCGAGCGGGAATCGTTATTTTTGTCGACGCCAACAGGCTATGTGGATGCCTCGGCCAATCTTCCGCAGTTCAACCATTACAACCACGGTGCTGATGGTGCTGACCTGCGCAAGGTCGGCAAAATTGATATCATCGTCAACTTGCGCGCTATGCTCCTGGACCCGACATGGGTTGCTGCACACCCCGGCGGCAACACGACGCCCGATGGTCGTGTCGGCACTTATATATTACGTGGTAACGGCGATGGTACGTTTGCGTATGATACGACCTCGCTGCCCGACAATGTCGCGGCACCTTATAATTACGCTGTGAATGACCCGCGCCGTCACATCACCACAAGCGCGCGGTTTGGCGATATCAATACTGATGGCTACCCCGATTTGATTGTCGGCGTGGATCAGGAAGACACGGTCGCCGGCGGCAGTTTGGGCTACGTGTACCTGAATGATAAGGCGGGCAAATTCAGAACCACCGAAATGAAGTTGCCGGTGGGTCACTTTGGTGCGGCCAATAACATCACGCTGGACATGATTGTGCGTGATTTGAACGGCGATGGACGCGGAGATATCATTACGCTCAGCACGGAATGGGTGCCCTATTACGACAAGGGTCGCCTGCAGGCGATTATCAGCAATGCTGATGGCACCTTCACCGATGCTACCAGCACGTACTTTCCAGGCCAAGGCGTCAACAATCACGCCGGTTTTCGCTTATTCCAAGTCGATCTCAATGGTGATGGGTGCGACGATCTGCTGATCCAAGCTGACCGACCCGTAGCCGGCGACGTCATGGCCTACAAATGCGGTATCGATGGGAAATTCCGGGCTTACAGTGTCGGCGCGGTGCGCGCCTTGTCATGGCTGCGCTTCGATGGCCGGCAAGTCATTTCCACCGCTTCGTACTCCGACGACTCATCGGATAGGGCCAACCGCCCTGTAAAGGTGGATGTGTACGAGTATAAGTAGGAAGACACGGCTGCCAAAAAGGATAAGTCGGATTCTGGGCCCAATTGTTGGGCCTCCGCGCGTAAAAACTGTACTATGCCGAGCGGAAGGTTTCTGGGGGGATAGCTGCTCGGCACCGGGGGTCGGACGGGGCAGCTCCATCTGCGCCAAGAAGGGGGAAAATAATGGAATTGATTTGGGGTCGTTATAGCGCGGTGTTTTATTCAGCCGGCTTGACCGTCGTGACAACAATACTGGGGACGATTTATTCACCGTGGCTCTGGCTCGCCACACCGGTATTTGCCCTTTTGACGATGATCGGGCTCTATGATTATCGGCAGAAACTGCATCCGGTCATTGCCAATTATCCGCTGCTGGGTCACATCCGCTACATCTTCGAAAGTTTCCGGCCAGAGATCCGCCAATACTTCTTCGAATCCGATAGCGACGAGTTGCCGTTTTCACGACAGCAGCGCGCGATGGTCTATCAGCGCGCCAAACAGCAGACGGCGGTCCGGCCCTTCGGCTCGGTTGTCGACATGTATGAAGAAGATCACGAATGGCTGAATCACTCAATGTTGCCGATCCACGTCGAGGCGACTGATTTCCGCGTGACGGTGGGCGAGGGCGAGCACGCCTATTCCATGTCGGCTTTGAACATTTCGGGCACATCGTTCGGCTCTTTGTCCCCACCCGCGATCCGCGCATTGAATACCGGCGCGCGCTTCGCAGGCTGTGCGCATAACACCGGCGAGGGGGGCATTTCGCCGTACCATCTGGCTGGCGGCGGCGACATCATCTGGCAGATTGCCAGCGGCTATTTCGGGTGCCGCAACAAGGAAGGTCGTTTTGATGGCGAACAGTTCGCGCCCAAAGCGAGACATCCGAATGTGAAGATGATCGAAATCAAATTAAGCCAGGGCGCTAAACCCGGCCACGGCGGTATGCTCATGGGTGCGAAAGTCACGCCGGAGATTGCGGCTATTCGCGGTGTCGAAGTCGGCAAGGACTGCATTTCACCGCCGAACCATAAGGAATTCTCGACGCCCCGTGGTCTGCTCGAGTTCGCACAGCGCCTGCGCACGCTTTCGGGCGGTAAACCCGTTGGCATTAAGTTGTGCGTCGGCCATCCGTGGGAATTCATCGCTATCGTTCGCGCCATGGTGGATACTGGTATTTGTCTTGATTTCATCACGGTCGATGGCGCTGAAGGTGGTACTGGGGCGGCACCCGGCGAATTCGCCGATCATATCGGCTCGCCCCTGCATGATGCATTAGTATTCGTGGACAATTGCCTCAAGGGCGCTGGTTTGCGTCAACGCGTCAAGATCGGCGTGTCCGGCAAAATTGTCAGCGCCTATGACATTGTGCGCATCTGTGCGCTCGGCGCAGACTGGTGCAACATGGCGCGGCCGTTCATGTTTGCACTCGGTTGCATCCAAGCGCGTGATTGCTCGTCGAGCCGCTGTCCGACGGGGATCGCGACCATGGATCCGAAACGCTATCGCGTGCTGGACATCGATATGAAGAGCAAACGCGTCTACAACTTCCACCGCAATACGTTGCATGCCGTGGCCGAGATGCTGGGTGCGGCAGGGCTGTCGCATACGGACCAGCTGACGCGCCGTCACCTCGTACGCCGCCTCTCCGCCAGCGAAATCAAACTCGCAGATCAGATTTATCCACGGGTCACGGTCAACGCCCTCATTGAAGGCAAGCCCGTCGATGATGCTCGGCTACAGGTCTACTGGCACAGGATGGGGCCTGACAGCTTCCGTCCACTCGAAACGTTCCGCCCCTCTGAAGGGACGCAAGGGTGAATGTTGCGCTGCAATAGAAGTGCTCACAGCATGCGCATTTAGATAGGACGAAGAACGCAGCCAAATCCACAGGTGCCTGTGCGGCGCTTTGCAAATTTTCCTGGGCTTACGTCATGTCGCGTCCAAGCGTATCGTTTGCCGCGATTCAAACCCGTGATTTGCGGTGTAGATGGCCGAAATTCTGCAAATTTTTCTGACGAATGAGCAGGCGATCAGGCGGCATATGACGCGATTTTGCCGATCTGCCGACGATATTGATGAAATTTTGCAAGAGACGTTTCTGAGGGGGTTCGCTGCCGAAACAAAAGGGCCGATCAAAGAGCCAAAAGCTTATTGGTTCGTGCAGGTGTCCGCCGAGTTCTGAGCGGCTGATGAAGGGTGCGGCTAACTGCTAGTGGCCACTTAGCGCGGCCTTACCGCTGCGCAAACTTTGCGAATTTCTGCAAGCAGATGGGCGAGTGCGGGACGAATCAAAACGCCGCTGCGTAAAATTAATCCGCCAGGCCGCTCGAAGCGGGCGTCGGGCAGTTTCAATATCACCAGTTCGCCACGTTTGATTTCGTCAGCGACCAAGTGCTCGGGCAAGAAACTTACGAAGCCTCGGCGCAGAACTAATGATTTGATGAGGCCGAGCGAATTTGTGCGGGTCGTCGACGCCGGTATGTTCAATCCGCTTTTGGCGAACATCTGGTCGAAAGACCCCGTCACATGGGGTTGGTTGACCATCGCCCATTTTGCATCTGAAAGATCCGCTGTCTTGATTTTACGCTTCCGAGCAAGCGGATGACGCGCCGAGACCACAGTCACGGCGGTGACCGTGAGAAGAGGCTCGAAGGTTAGGGTGCGCGCTGAGGATGCAACCGGGAAGTTTGTAAAAATTGCGTCGATGCGGCCGTCTTGGAGTTGTTCGACAAGATCTTCATAAAATCCTTCGGTGATAGAAAGCTGAAGATTCGGATAAGTCGTTGCCATTCTGCTGGCGACATCATCAATGATGAACGATGCGAACATGGCGCCGATGCCAATATTGAGTCGACCAACGCTGCCCGTCTCTAACCCGATTACTTCATCTTTAGCGCGCGCGCATTCATTCAGAATGAGCTTGGCGTGCTGATAAAACAATTCGCCAGTCGGCGTTGCAACAACGCCTCGCGATTTGCGATCCAGAAGTCGAGCCCGCATCAGGTGTTCGAGTGTCATGATGCTGCGCGTAAGCGCGGGCTGACTGATATTCACTTTGGAGGCTGCGTGCGAGAGGTTCCCGCATTCCACGACGGCCACAAAATGGCGGAGCTGGCGCAGTTCCATGGGTTCTCACTCCGGAGATGATATGCATATGGTGCATGGATAGTATGCTGAATTCTATTTGTGTGAATAGCGCGTTTAGCAATACTTGCCTTACTCTGTAATGACCGGGTTATCCGATGACCTTCAACAACCGTCCGCTCCGCCCAATTACTAATGAGGAACGCGCAATTTACGCGCGAGACGGTGTGGTCTGTTTGCGGCAAGTGCTGAGTCGTGACTGGATCGATCTTATCTTGCCGGTCGCGCGGCGGCTGGTTGTCGATAAGGAGGATTTCGGACTTCTGCCAACAATTCCGGGCCGTTACATGTCACGGACGATCCCCGAATTCCGCAAACTGATCTTTGAATCGCCGATGGCCGAGGCTTGCGCGCGCGCACTGGGCTCAAAGGAGGTTCGTTTCTTCTTTGATGAAATTTTTGCCAAATCGCCGACATCCGCCGAGAAAACAATTTGGCACACTGATCGCATGGGGTGGCCCGTCGTAGGGCAAATGGTGCCATCGTTGTGGTTGCCGCTAACGCCGATCACGAAGGACAATTCTCTGGAGTGTGTCGCGGGTACGCATCGTCAGGATGTGAAGTATTGGCTTTTCTCGCCGAATGCGCGGAAGATGATCAAACCGGCGGATCGTGCTCCGCACCCTGATGGCGAAGCCATGCGCAAAGACCCCGCTGTTCAATTCCTGACTTGGGACATGGACCCAGGCGATATGCTGGTCGTGCACCCTTGGACAATTCATTACTCAAGCGGAAACCCCAGCCCAGATTGGCGCATTGCGCTATCGGTGCGGATGTTCGGTGACGACATTCGTTGGGCGCCGCGGCCCGACTGCGTTAACTTGGCTGGCGTTAGCTTTGATGAAATGATTGAGAATGAACCGCCGCAGGGTCCACTTTTTCCCTTGCTCTGGTCAGAGCAAGGTCAACGCGACGGCGATGGAGAGTTTCCACGCGGGTTTGCAACGCGCTGGTCGCGCGATCGTAGGAATGATGTGAACGAGTATAAATTGTTTACGAAACTTCAAGAAGGCAAGGCAGCAGAATAGCTGTGCCCCGTCTGCGCATGATAACAGGTTCTTTTTCATTGTAATTTTAAGTTGAAGTCGCCGTGAACTCACCGGATTTTATCATCATCGGCGCGGGATCGGCGGGTTGCGCGCTCGCTTATCGACTATCAGAAAACCCAAAGCACAACGTGCTGCTATTAGAAGCGGGCCCGGCTGATTGGTCGCCTTATATTCATGTGCCTGCCGCGATCATTAAAGCCGTCGGTAATCCTTCGCTGGATTGGCGTCACTTGGCAGAGCCCGATCCTTCGCGCGGAGGCCGGGTCGATTTATGGCCGGCGGGAAAAACACTGGGCGGCAGTAGTTCGATCAATGGCATGCTGTTCGTGCGCGGTCAGGCGGATGACTATGATGGATGGGCGCGCCTCGGAAACCAAGGTTGGTCCTACGCCGACGTGCTGCCGTATTTTAAACGAATGGAATCCTTCAGCTTGGGGGATCCCCAGATTCGTGGCCAAAGTGGGCCGCTAAATGTTTCACACCTCAGAACGCGACATCCAATGGCGGATGTATTCGTTGCTGCAGCGCAGGAAGCAGGCCTTCCTTTTAACGCCGATTATAACGGCGCATCTCAAGAGGGTGTATCCTATCCTCAAGTGACTCAGAAGTATGGCCGACGGTATAGCGCGTCACGCGCCTACCTATGGCGTACGCGAGGGCGTAAAAACCTTACGATAAAAACCGGCGCGACGGCCCGTCGATTGATATTCGAAGACAAGGTCTGCGTGGGTGTTGAGGTTCTGCTAAAGGGACGTGTTGTTCAGTTCCGCGCCAACCGTGAAGTCATTGTGTGCAGTGGGGCTCTCGGGTCCCCAAAGTTACTGATGCTGTCGGGCATCGGGCCGAGTGCTGACCTGCGAAACCTGGGCGTGGATGTCCTCGTTGACAACGCCCATGTTGGGGCGCATCTGCTCGATCACCCGCAGGGTATGGTGAGTATCGATGTAAATGTGCGCACATATAATGTCGACGTGAATAGCCCGCGCATCCTCTGGTATCTCGCGCGTTGGCTTGCTCTTGGCGATGGGCCTGCAGCTAGTCCGTACCCGCATGCTTTGGCATTCTTTAAATCCAGTCCCGATAAACCCAAGCCCGACATACAAGTCATGCTGGGGCCGTTTGCATTCGACTTCTCGCCCGAAGGCATCATGCCGTATCTTAAGCCTGCAGTGACGGCATCCTTTAATGTGACCTTGCCGAATAATCCGGGCCGTCTTCGCTTACGCTCGGCTGATCCAGAGGCTGCGCCCATTATCGAGCACAGCCTTTACGCATCGTCGGACGATCTCAGCGCGACCGTCGTCGCGGGTCGCATGATCAGGAAAATCTTTCAGGCCGAAGCGTTTAAGCCATTTCTGATCCGCGAACGTCTGCCGGGCCCTGATGTTCAGACAGATCAAGAATGGGAAGAATATTTACGGCGCACCAGTTTTCTTGGGTACCATCCTGTCAGCACCTGCCGTATGGGACGTGAAGGGGAGGCCGTTGTGGCACCGGATTTGAAAGTGTATGGCGTCGAGCGATTGAGGGTTGTCGACGCGTCGATTATGCCGACGCTGGTCAGCGGCAATACCAACGCTGCTGCCATTATGATCGGTGAACGCGCCGCTGACCTTATTTTGCGCGAGGCGAATTAATGTCGTCCTCCCCTCCAACTTTTTCATTTCGGTCGGAGGGATATGCTTGGTACGTGACGTTGGTTTTAAGTGTTGCCAACATCATGGCCTACGTCGATCGGCAGATCATCAATCTGCAGGTCGAACCTATCAAACAAGACCTCGGCCTTTCAGACACGCAGATCAGCTTATTGCAGGGCCTGGCGTTCGCTATTTTCTATGCGGTTCTTGCCGTACCCCTTGGACGATTGGCTGATAACGCTAATCGTAAGTGGATCATTAGTATCGGAATGTTCCTCTGGTCACTGGCGACGTTGAGCTGCGGCCTTGCCAAAAGTTACGTGCAGTTGTTCATAGCGCGCATGTGCATCGGCATCGGGGAGGCGACCTTGGCACCGTCCGGGTTCTCCATGCTCAGCGATTATTTTCCGCGCCATAAACTTACGCGCGCTATTGGCGTATTTATCGGGTCTAGCTTTCTCGGAACGGGCGTCGCGTTACTCGGCGGCGGACTATTGATCGCGCAATTGGCGGATGTAGGCCCGATCACGTTGCCACTTTTAGGTCTTATTAAACCGTGGCAAATGGCATTCATTGCAGTTGCCATCCCCAGCTTTCTTCTCCTCTTATTAATGACGACGGTTCGCGAGCCGCCCCGTCAAGATGTCCAAGGCCAACGTCAAGTTGCCGTGTCCAGCGCATCATCGCGTGAAATCATAAGTTTTATCCGCGAGAACTGGGGCGTTTTAGGGCCTATCTTTATCGGGTTCAGCATTTTGACGTCGGTGCAGTTCGGAATTGGAGCGTGGATTCCAAGCTTCTTCATTCGCGTCCACGGTTACACCGCTGGTGAAATTGGCATCACGTACGGAGTGTTGGTCACGACGCTGGGTACGCTGGGCACAGTCTCCGGCGGGTTCTTGTGTGATTGGCTCCGGGCGCGGGGGCATGCTGATGCCAACTTACGCACTGCAATTATTGCTGCTGTGCCCACCATTCCGCTGATCGCGGTATTTCCGCTTATCACTGACCCGAAAATAGCTCTGCTGCTGATTGCGCCACTGTGTTTTTTGGGCGCTATGCCGTTCGGCGCGGGCACGGCGGCCATTCCCATGATTGCACCTAATCGCATGCGTGCGCAGCTGGTGGCGATCTATTTGCTTGTTGCGAATTTGATTGGCCCTGGCATGGGACCTTTTATGATCGCAATCTGTACCGATTATGTCTTTGGCGATCCCAAAATGGTGGGCTTCTCAATCTCTCTCGTTTGCACCGTGTTGATGGTTGTGGCAACAGCGATACTATTGAAAGGCTTGAAGGCCTTTGGCCAAACTGTTGAGAGAGCTTCTTCATGACGATGCTGCGATCCCGCCTTATCAATGATCAACCCATCGTTATGCCAGGGGTGTTTGACGCCCTGAGTGCTTTGATCGCCGAGCAGGCGGGGTTCGATGGCGTGTTTCTCTCTGGTTCGGCATTGGCTTATAGCCAGCTTGGCCAGCCCGACGTTGGCTTGGTAACGCTGTCGGAAGTGGCGGACGCGTTGGCGCGAATTCGCGACCGGGTCGACATTCCCATTCTTGTCGACGCTGACAGCGGATTTGGAAACGCGCTGAATGTCGCGCGTACGGTACGCATTCTTGAGCGCGCGGGTGCTTCTGCCATCCAAATCGAAGACCAGATCAATCACAAACGTCCGGGCGATCTCACCGCTCGACCGCTGATAACGACCGCTGAGATGGTGGGGAAAATCAAGGCTGCTCTTGATGCTCGCCGATCGAATGACACCATCATTAGCGCGCGCAGCGATGCGCCCTTTACGCTGTCACCGGACGAAGTGATGGCGCGTGCCGAGTCTTATGCAGAAGCAGGGGCAGATATTGTGTTTGTCGAGGGCTTTAAAAATCTTGCCGATCTTAAACGGCTGACCGATACATTCCGCGGGCGGAAGCCGCTCCTGCATAATCTGATTGATGGCGGTTCATCGCCCGTACAATCGGTTGACGAAGCTGCCGCGCTGGGCTTTGCGATTGTTTTGTTTCCAGGTGTCGCTGTGCAGTCGGCGGCCTTCGCAATGGAAAAGGCGTTAAAAACATTGAAGGCTGATGGCACAACAAAAGCGCTGCGGGACGTTATGCACGATGCAAAAAGTCTGAACGGTGTGATCGGTACGCCCCGCGTTCTCGCGGCCGCCAAACAATACGACGAAGCAAATCAAAAGTAACTTTTATGCGCCTAAGTCGACTTCAATACCAACATTCTGGGCACGCGCGGCTGTACAGACGTAATCGGCTGCGGCCAAATCCTGAGATGAAATTCCCAACGACTTGTAGACTGTAATTTCATCGGCTGACCCACGGCCCGAAACATTACCCAGCAGAACGTCACCGATTTCACCGACAATATGGTCGGACGTGACAGCGCCTTCTTTTATAGCGGTTAGTAATTCACCGGCTTGGGCGAGGGCGGCATCTCGGTAATCAACATAAAACCGGGAGCGGAGGACACAGGTTGTATCCACTTCTGCAGTTGTCGCCACGGCCGAACCAACCAAATTCAAATGTGTGCCGGGTTTGATCCAGTCGCCTTTTAAAATGGGTGTCGCAGCGGACGTCACCGTGCAAATCACGTCCGACGCTTCGACGACGTTTTGCGCCGACGCGCTCGCGCGTGCCGTAACGCCTGCTGGAAGATCAAGATGCGCGATAAAGTCTTTCACTTTCTCGAGGTTGCGGCCCCAGATCAGAATGTCCGTGAAGGGGCGTACCGCAAGCATGGCGGGGATATGGACATGAGCTTCTTCACCGCAGCCCAGCATGCCAAGCACTTTTGAGTCCGAGCGCGCCAGTGTGCGGGTGGCTAAGCCGCTGGCAGCGGCCGTTCGAATGGCCGTCAACGTGCCGCCTTCCAGTATTGCAAGGATCAAGCCCTCGACCGCATCGAATAACATAACAGCCCCAACGTGGGTACCATGTTTGCTGCCGGATGGCCGCTGATACTTGCTGACAATCTTCAACCCGAAACGTGCTGGCTCGGCAATATAACCAGGCATTAAACCCAAGCGTCCGGTTGTCTCAGGCACAGGCATGAACTGACGCAATGGCAGCGTCACGCGACGCTGCGAGGTTTGACGCATGGCATCAGCCATAATGTCGATGCACTGAGGGATGGGTAATAACCGCGTAATATCGCTTTTTGACAAAATCAGCATTTGAAATTCCAGGTCAGGCTTTGGTCGGTGGGGGAACGAACTTCAGTTTGGCCATCACGTCCATCACGTTGTCAGGGCGCGGAAAGGCGGGCGGCATTGGCTCGCCAGGGGTGCGCGGCTTGCCGATGGCGTTCATCCAGTCTTCAAGGCCCGGTGGAAAAAAGACCCAGAATAATTTCATCTCGGTCGCGCCGGTGTTTTCAATGCGGTGCTGCGCATAGCGGCCGAAGAGAATGGTCGTGCCCGGCTCGATCTTGTGGGTGACCTCGTCGATGACGCAAATGCCATGACCTTCGTAAACAAAAATCAATTCATGATTGCGTTCGTGCGCGTGCTGACGCACCTCACATCCAGGCGGCAGCACTTGAATGCCTGATGAGAACGTATCAAACGGCATATTCTCAGGGATCAGCTTAACGGTCACATATCCACGAGACGGCAAAGGTTGCCATAAGGATGTTCCTTCCTCCGGGCCAATGACAACAGCCGATGGTGTTTTGAACTCGCTCATGAGGATTTCCTCGCGCGCGCCGTGCCGGTGCTTTTGGCTTTGAGGAAATTAATGATGTGTTGATTGTATGTCTCCGCCATGCTCATAGGGCAGAAATGTCCGCCTTTAGGAAGAAGCACCAGCTTTGCCCCCGGAATGCGTTGTGCCAGTTCTGTCGAGAATCCCGGCGGCGTGATCTGATCATCCTCGGCTCCGATCACCAGCGTTGGCACTTTTATATCGTGAACATGGCTACGCAAATCGTGCGACATCACGGCAGACAAGCGGCTGAGTTCGATCTCTAGGCCGGGGAAATCTTTCAACCGGCCTTCGAGGAACTCCTGGGACGACGTAAAGCGAGTCTGTAGATACCAGGCTGGCGTGGCCAGGACCGTGCCCATAAACAGATAAGCGCTTGGCCCGCACGAAATCAGCACCTGCCGCCGGGTTTCAAACAACTGAATGAAAAGTGGATCGGGGCCGCACCAACTGGCGCTGAGCACTAACTTCTTGAGACGCTCTGGATGCTTGAGCGCGATATGCTGACCGATCGCGCCGCCGGTGGAGTGCCCCACCATGTGCGCGGCTGAAATTTTCAACTTATCCATGACGCGCAGCAAATCTTCGGACATCTGTTTGGCACCGTAGACGGTATTCGACCTGGTGCTGCGCCCGGTGCCGCGATGATCGTGCAGGATGACGCGAAAGTGCTTCGACAGAACTTTGACCTGCGCAGACCAGAATTGCGCCCGCCCGCCCAGGCCCGGAACTAATAACAGGTCTTCACCCTCGCCATGAATTTCTGTGTAGATCCGGTCTTTACCAATCGCGACAAATGCCATGCGTATGCTCCAGTTGATACGACATGGTGCAGCGGAAGAGCGGCTGTGCACAAATATCAATTCAGAACAAAGCCATAAGCGGGATGCATAGGAGAGGCGGCGTGATTTATGCATTCCGAAAATAATGCATGACGTTCAACGGGGCGTCAGGGCAGCGCATGCATGCGCTGAATGCATACCAAAATTAGAACAATGCATTGGATTTATATCGAAAACAGGTCGCAGAATTCATCGTGTGGTTAACGGTGTGTGCGTCTTTCGCAATGCCGATAACTGAATGAGACGCAAGTCCACCTCATACTCTGCTCGTGGAATCCTGGTGAGAACCGACAAGAGCACAGCCGGTCTGGACTGCAGCGATCACAGGGGGAAAAGATGCGCATATTGAAAAAATTGCTTTGGGGCACGGTAAGCTTGATGGCTTTGCCGAGCATTGTTGAAGCTCAGACGACCAACGCGCTTGAGGAAATCGTCGTCACCGCGCGAAAGCGCGAGGAACGGTTGCAAGACATCCCCCTCGCTGTTTCCGCCTTCAATGCGGAACAGATGGCTGCGCGTCAGGTCCGTGATCTCAACGACATTGCCAAACTGACAGCTGGTCTTAATTACGAGGCTTATCTGGGCGGCAACGGTACACCTGTCATTCGCGGTGCATCGCAACAGCGCATTACAGACCTGGATCAGAACGTGTCGACGTTCTTCGATGGAATTTATCTGCCGCGTCAGTACGCGATCAGTCCTGGTGTGATTGGGCTGGACCGGGTCGAGGTGGTGAAGGGGCCGCAAAGCGCTCTTTACGGACGCAACGCTTTCAGTGGCGCAATTAATTACATTACACGCAAGCCTGGAAACGAATGGAGCGGAAACGCTGAGGCGACACTCGGATTGCACAAGCGCTATGACCTTATCGCTGATGCCGGAGGGCCGATTGTTGAAGATCGGCTGATGGTTCGCGTGGGTGCAGGGTACAGCGAATTTGATGGCGATGTCCGTAACGGCCATCCCAACGCGAATGCAGATATCGATCCTGGTTCACCAGGGCGCGTCAACGGATGGGAAAATAAGTCATTCCAAGGCCGCGTCGTCTTTAAGCCGGTGGATGAACTTGAACTCGACTTCGGCGCCTACCGATTCGAGACCCTCATGGAAACACCCGCTTTAATCCGTGTCGCCCGTTCCACTTTCGACACAAACTGCGGCACCACGTTTGCAAACGGCTCTCGCGGGTTATTCTGCGGCGAATTGCCGTGGAAATTCACGCCCTTGCCCGGCGGATCACGCCCGGTCGATGTCAATGTTGACCCGCGCGGGATCGGATTAAAATCGGACAGCACCATTCTTCGCGGTCACGCGGAATGGAACCCGACTGACACGTTCAATTTGGTCTATGAATACGGCAACGTGAAATCTGACGCTATCACGGGCGGCTCAAGCGACCGTGATCCCGTTCTTGGCTCGGTAAATATTTTTGCGCCAACAGCGCCGCGCGGTAATCAGTTTACAATAACGCCAGTTGGCGACGTCAAATACGAGTCTCATGAAGTCCGTTTTGGTTTTACCCCGACTGAGCAATGGGACTTGCTGGCTGGCGCACTGTACTCAGATCTACGTGACTTTGACATATTCCCGCTGGCTGGGGGCTTACCACTTCTGGGCACGCAGCCGTTTGATGTCACGAGTCCAGCATTCACTGTCTTGAGCCGCGGCAGAACCAAGGTCATCACCAGAGCCGTCTTTGGGCGGGTTTCGGTGCAGGCAACCGATGAGTTGCGGCTGTCGGCAGAAGCGCGCTATCAAGACGAAGAGAAATCACTCGTGAGTGGTCCGACCACCTTTAATCCTGCAATCGCGACCCGCAGTGGAACGTGGAACCAATTTACGCCACGTTTCACCGTCGATTATAAGTTGTCATCCGATAACTTACTTTACGCTACAGCGTCACGAGGCGCTAAGGCCGGTGGCTTCAATCTCAGCGCTCTTGTGGCCTCGCAGTTCCAATTCGAGCCGGACTTCAACTGGACGTACGAAGTTGGTTCCAAGAACGAGTTGCTTGATGGGCGTTTACGGCTCAACGGCGCCTTGTTTTATATGGATTGGGGTAACCGACAGGTCAGTTGTTCAGCCCAAGGCAGCGCCATCGGTGTCACGCCGCCCTCCGTCATCTGCAATATCGGTAAGGCGACTGTGAAAGGCATTGAACTGGAATCAACGGCAGCTCTGTCCGATGTGTTCACGGTGACGGCCAACATCTCCTACAACGATGCCAAATATGCGAACGGGGTGATCGACCAGCGTATTCGCGACTTCCAGGTCTGCAACGGCGTAGTCTGTGCCGCCAACGGGAACGTCAGCGGTAATCAGTTGGAACGGATGTCGAAGGTTCAAGGTAATCTTGGTGCTGAGTACGCGCCGCCAATTACCAGCGACCTCACGGGCTTCGTAGGTGTCGATACTAGCTACAAATCCAAGCAATACGCTGACTCTGTAAATCTCGCTTGGCTGCCGTCACGCTTTTTGGTCGATGCCCGCATCGGTGTCCGCGCCGATACTTGGGATGTGACGGCATGGGTCAAAAATGCCCTGAACAAGGACTATGCCTCTTCATCGTTTGCGACGTTTGCGGCGACCGACTCATCATACGTACCGATCAAAGGCGCGAATCGAACGATGGGTGTTACGGGTCGCTACAAATTCTAGAAAACGGCGGCAGGCCTCTGGCTCTCTGAGGGAGCTAGAGGCAAAAGGGGGAGTGTAGATGAAGCGCATTCTTGCATTCGTTGCCTTTATGATCGTGGGCAACCTGAGTGTCGCGTCATATGCGACTGATATGCCGCCAGGGATTGCCGACCCTGATAAAGCGATCTTGGATCCCATGTACAATGATCCGGTGCTTTTCTGGCGCGTCATGTCAGCGCCGAAAAATACACGCGAACCAGAACCTTATTTTTACTGGCCGGTCGAAGTGGTGCGCGGTTCGCCGCAGCCCATGAAAAAGGCGACGCGGACCACCACGATACCCAAGGCAACGCTGGCCAAAGCTGCCGATTGGGCTGCGGCGCGTAGTAGCAATGCATTGGTCGTGATTCATAAAGGCGTCGTTCAATTAGAGCAGTATTGGAATGGAGTGGATTCCACTACGCTTGCCAATGGGCGCGCCATAACACGCAGCATAACGCCACTTCTTCTCGGCTTCGCGGTGGCTGACGGCAAGGTCAAGCTCGATGATCCTATCGGGCGCTATATTCCCGAATGGGCTAATGATCGCCGCGGCCAGGTCACAGTTCGTCAATTGGCACAACACACTTCAGGCTTAGAGGTGGCACCTGAACTGCCTGTAACCGAGATATTGGGAAACAAGGATCTCTGCCTGGCGTATTGCGGTGACGTTGTACGTGCCGCCTTGAATTATGATTACTCAAATCCGCCAGGGACACGATTTGAGGTGGCGCAAGAAAATATGCAGATTCTTGCCATCGTGATCGAGCGCGCGATGGGAATGCCTATTTCCACTTTGTTGTCGGAACGCGTGTGGAAACCCATCGGCGCGGCGGATGCGGCCCTTCAGCTTGATCGTCCGGGTGGCGTAGCGCGTATGATGTGCTGCATGCGCGCGACACCTGGTGATTGGGCCCGGCTTGGTCAGCTTGTTCTTCAAGACGGAGTCTGGAACGGTCGCCAAGTTCTTCCGAAGGGCTGGGTCGGAACGATGGCGACACCGTCGGCGCGCAATGCAAACTTTGGTATTGGGTTGTGGCTGGGCACGCCTTACGTCGCGATGCGCACATACTTCGAAGGACAGCCTGGCGTTATCCCTCAATCCGAGCCCTATTTGGCGGATGATGTGCGCGTCATGGAAGGTGGTGGCTTCCGGACAATATTTATCGTGCCGTCGCACGATCTCGTCATTCACCGTCATGGCTCAGCGGATCCGAATTGGGACCATGCCGGGCTTGTCAACATCATCATTCGCGGCCTGGACAAAAAATGATCCGGCTTGCACTGCTTCTTCTTTGCTTGATGAGCGCAACAACCACGTCAGAGGCGCGCTCATTTTACGTTCAAGGGGCTGGCGGTGTGCCCCTGGCCACAACGGACATTGGACCGGCCGATGCTCCCGGCATTCTCTTTCTTCACGGCATTGGTCATGGCCGAGAAAGTTTTCGCGACCAGTTCACCTCGCCATTAGCCCAGAAGTATCATCTGGTGGCGTTCGACCTGCGTGGTCACGGAATGTCGGGTAAGCCATCACTGGCTGCAGATTATACCGACCCATCAATATGGGCCGACGATGTCAGGCGTGTCATGGATGCAACTGGTCTAAGTCGACCAGTTGTTGTGGCGTGGTCCTACGGGACATTGGTCGCTGCAGACATGCTTCGCACAAATGGATCGGAACACATCGCAGGTCTCGTTTTGGTCGGGGCATTGGGCGGTTTGGTGCAGATGCCACCATCTGTGGCAGAGACACCAGCAAATCTGCTTAAGGCACGGACTCTTCAAGTCAGCCCGACGCTTGCAGACCAGCGCGAGGCATCGCTGCTCATAGCACCTTATCTCACGGCCAATCCCACAAATTCTTGGTGGCTTGAAACGACGACAGCTCTGAATCTGATGGTGCCGCCTTATGTGCAACCTTTATTGCGGCAACATCCAAGCGCCAATGCTGATTTGGTTGATCGACTGACAATGCAGGTGCTGATTGCCCACGGCGCACATGATGGTGCTGTGCCGCAAGCCGCGGTCGATTCTTTGCTAAAGCGCCTCCCCAAAGGTCAGGCTAGTCGATACGCGGATGCAGGGCATGCGCCGTTTGTTGAAGATGCCCCACGGTTTAATCGCGAACTGACGGCTTTCATCGAAAATCTCAGGAGCCATAAATGATTGCACGTAGAGCTTTGTTAGCCGGTGTCGCTGTGGCCGCTGCGATTCATCGCCCCAGTTTTGCGACAACAATGACGCCTGCTGATCGTCTGGAAACGATGATGCGCATGCGGGGCGATACGACAGGCAAGATCGTGTTTGGATGGCTCGATGCAGTTCGCTCAACCGTTATCGACGGCGACATCCAGCCCATGTGTCGGATGGTGGCGGCAACTGTAAGCCGCTTCGAGCGCCGCAATGACCAATACGAGGCGACGGTGCTTGAAGTTGCTTACTATCTTGATCCGAAAACCAACGAGCCACTCAAAACATTCCGTTTTCCAGAGGCATCCAAAGATGTGAATGTGCCCGTGTATCGTACCGGCCCAGGTAAAGTGCGTTTCGGCATTGATCTCAGTGAATGGGAGGAGCACACCCCGGGCGAACCCGGCAAGGCTACCTCCGCCTTCGCACCCAAGTCATCGGTTCATCTTGAACGCAACGTTGGCTTTCCCACGATAGAAGACGGCAATCTTTACATGCGCTCGGATGAGTACGGCAGGGTGTATCCCGATAAGTCCAAGCCCCCGACCGTCTTTTATCGCGAATGGATGATTTGGCAGGCGCGCGCTGATGCTCTTTTGCAATCTCGCGCAACCTCTGTACCCTCTAGCTTCGCTTATTCGGCACTGTCGAGTTGGCGCCCATGGATGCAGATGGGCGACATAAAAGGCCACACCGCTGAAAACGGCCATGGCGCAAAAGCAGATTCTCTCGAAAACATACCCCAGATGTTGCGCGACCTGATCAAGTCGCGAGATCCAGACGTACTTGCGGACCCGGCACGTGCGCTCGGCGCGTAAGGTGCGGTTTCACAAACCCGCGATTCAGTTTGAGGCGACGTTTTCGAACTTCACTTTCATCAAGTTCAGACCGGAATGGAATTCCTATGCACTCTAGACGTGGTTTTGTCTCATCAGTCGCGGGAATGGCAGGCGCATTGACAGGTGCGCGGGCCGCCTCAGCGCAAGATCTTATTTCACTGTCGCCTCCGATCAGCCAAGTGCGCTCGGAGTTTGTTTATTTCGAAGACCCCGTTGAAGAGTTCAAGGCTCACATGAGGATCGAACGCGACCTCGTCGAGAACCAGGGGTCAACGATTACTTGGTATCACTGGATGGTATTTGTCATTCCTGGAGGTCGCCGGCCCGAGCCGCTGATGCGATATGAGGGAATTGAATACAGCTACTTCCGTCATCTCGGTAACAACAACTACAGGATACATGCGCACAACGTCTCTTTCCCACGTGATTTGAAGACCAATAAGTTTACGGATTCAGTCGTGAACCCCATCACAGGGGAAATGGTGAAGGCGCCGGTTTCATTGCTGTTGAATGATCCAGGGACGGTCGCCAGTCCGATCGGGTTTCGCAACGTAAACGGCGACGGAACGCCCACCAAAGTGTACCGGCAGTTCCGTATCGAGGATAATCTTATCAAACTCGACAGTATTCGGAGTGCACCCCCGAACTGGCCGGCAACGCATATCGAAAACTCATGCCAATGGGTCGAGCATGATCTTTTTGCCAATCAATCGATTACGTCACTTCCCGTTCATTTCTGCGGCCATTACGCCTTTGAATATTATTCGTGGCTGAAGATGCCGAAAGGCAACGGCCATCTGTCTGGGTTTTGGGATGGAAAAAAACTGAACTCTCCGAAGGAAATTCCACGCGAGATGCTTAGCCGTCTTGAGCGTGAGTATCCCGAGTTGCTTCAACCGCGCTGGGATCATTTTGATAAACCGCTATCGTTCAAGCTTTAAATCGCCGACATAAAGGTGTGGCCCATGTTTAAGACAAAAGATTTTGATCGACGTTCTGTACTGGCCACGGGCAGCGCATTTACGGCGCTCTCAGCTTCGGCAGCCATTATCAGTCCGGGCCATGCGATGGCCATGACGAGGCCTGAAGCGAGCGCGTCCCTACGCGGGCCAACATTCGACCTGACGACAGGCCGCGGCAATGTGGATGCTTATCTTAAGCTCACGTCCAACCTCGATATGAAGTCCACACACTTTGGTTGGATCGACGGCTACGTCATGGGCGTCGCACCGAACGGTGCTGTCAAAGATATCTGCGGTTTTCGTGGAATAGGCTGCAATCGACTTATTCCCTACGAAGGGCCCGGGTATGGATTTCGCCGCGTTCTGCGCGAGATCGTGTTTTATACGGACCTCAAGACCGGCGAAATTCTTGAAGAAATGGAAAACCCATTCACCGGTGAGAGAGTGCGTGTGGTGCCCGTCGTCAATGATCCGTTTAACGCGGTCTTTAAAGACGTGTGGCCGGATCCCCCGTCGTACGGCGGGCTCAATACTGAAAAGCGTGAGCCGCGACCGTTCATCCTCAATTGGCAAATGATCGGCGGAAAGCTGATGATGGAGTTGCATGTGCATCTCTATTACCCGAATGCTCTCGACCCAAAAACTTGGGTGCGGGAAAGTTCTGGCCCGATGAATCGGGTCAGTGAAACATTCAACTATTCGCTCTCGCTCGCAGACCTTCAGAATCCGGACCTGACAACAATTGAAAGCACCGGCGTGTGGGGACGCGTGACGCCTTGGCTGCCATGGATGCTGATGGGGCAGGCCGAAGGCCACTGTCTCTACAACTGTAATTTTGCCAGCGTGAAGGGGCCGGAGGACATGCCGGATCAGCGCATCGTCGCGCACATTGCGAAAAACTATCCGAAGTTCCTCGATGCACCGACAACATGGGAAGAGCCGTCGTTATCCTCGCTTGAATTATATGCTCGCGAACAGAAGCCGGCTCCACGGAAAGGGCCTTGATCTGTTGGTTATCTCGCTAAGGGGAGTAGCCTAATGCTCGACATACTGAAGCGTGGTTCTGGTTCATCCGACGATGCATCGATAAATACAGGCCGGCGAACGGCGATACTTGCCGCAGCCGGAGCTATGCTGGGCGCTGGTTCGTCCACGGCTCATGGGGCGAACAGCACGGGCCGTCTGATCTCAGAGCCTATGGCATTTCTTGATCCCGTGGAGAGGTTAAATGCGGAATTTCGGTTGTTCCGTGATCTTAGCCCGGAGGCCGATGTCCTCCTCTGGTACTGTTGGAACGTTTTTATTGTTGCTGAGAACCGGACTGTCGCACCGCTTGCGCGTCAGGAAGGCATAGAATTTTCGCATCACCGCTTGATCGGACCTAACCTCTACCGAGTCCATGGTCACAATCTGTCGTATCCACGCGATCTCAATACGGGTGCGTTTATTAATACGATCAAGAATCCGATCACAGAAAAAGAAGTCACAATTCCCCCTACAGTTCTAACCTCAGACCCGGGAATGCTCTACTCGCCCGAAGGGAAGAGGCCACTTGATCGCAAAGGCGCGTCATTTACGCCAACGCTCAATTTCTTTCGCACCGAAGGAGATGTCGTGAAGGCTGAACAAATTCGAGTTCCGCCAGATAAATGGGTCACACCCTTTATCGAAACATCGCATTCGTGGGCGCCCTTGAAGGATTTCAATAATCCACGAATTTTACGACTGCCGATGGAAACTGCCGGCGGCTTCGTATTCCCTTTTCCGAAGTGGTTGGAAATGGGCGACATTAAAGGGCACATGTTTGGCTTATGGAGTGGTCGCAAGATCGATGGCGTTCATCAATTGCCTATAGAATTCTACACGCGCGCAATGAAACAGCACCCCGAGTTACTCACTGTCGATCTTACCGCGTTCGATCGTTGATCTGCTCTGCCGCACGATTAACCCTTCTGCTTGTAGGCCAAGCGTTCCAGCCAAATCGTCGATAACCTGTGGGTCAATACCCATGCAGTGATTGCATGAGTAGCTTCGAGGTATCGGGACTACAGTCTCTGATCGTCTGATTATTCGTTAGGGGGCTGTTATGACTATCAAAAGTTCGGTCGCTTTCGCTGTTGGCGCCGCATTACTCTCGGGAGCCACGCCCGTCGTGGCGCAAGAAACCGCTCGTGCCTCGGATCTCGAGGAAATTGTGGTCACGGCCCGCAAGCGTGATGAGACGATCCAGGAAGCGCCGCTCAGCATTCAGGCCTTCACGTCTGAGCAAATCGAGCAGCGCGGCATTACCAATTTCGCGGATCTGGCCAAGTTCAGTTCCGGTCTGAACTTCAACTCGGGCACCTACCGCGGCAGTTCGTCGATTTCGATCCGCGGCATGAATCAGGTCAGCGCGGTCGGCGACAACCGTCGTGACCTCGTCACGGTGTTCCTCGACGGCGTGCCGCTGGTCGGTTCGCCCGCGACCTACGGCGTCGAAGATCTCGAACGCATTGAAATCGTCAAAGGACCGCAATCCGCGCTTTTCGGCCGCGCCACCTTCGGCGGCGCGATCAGCATGGTCACGACCACACCGGGCGACGAGTTCAAGGGGCAGGTCAGCGGCACGGCCGCTACCTACGAAGATTTCCGCGGGTCCATGTCGGTTGAAGGTCCGCTGATCCCGAGCATCCTCTCAGGGCGCCTTGCTGTTGCAGCGAATGACTTCAACGGCTTTTATAAAAATAGCCTGGGTGGCCGTCTCGGGGAGACGAAAGGATTCCTCTATACCGGCGTGCTTAGCTTTACGCCGACCGAGAATTTCGACTTGAAGGTTCGTTACAGCGACCGCAGCGACGAAGACGGTCCGGAGGCAACACCTTTGATCGCCCGCTTCAACGAGCACAACTGCGGCCCGTTCCCAGGCTTCCAGACGCGTTCGCTGGCTGGGTTGCCCGCGAGCTTTACCACTGTTGGGCAGACGCGCCGAGCCTATTGCGGACCACTTAAAGCGCCGTCCGGACCGGTCGGCATCAACATCACGCCGCCGGCCAACATTCTCGCCCAAGTGCCCCTCAAGGAAAGCGGATCTGAACTCGACCAGTCGTTGCTCTCGGGAACGGCCGACTTCCGCTTTGATAGCGGGCACACCCTCACGGCGGTGGTCAGCACACAGGACTACTTAATCCGTCGCTTGGCCGACTTCGAGCGCGCACCGGAAGATCGTTACTGGACTTATATTAGTATCGCGCAGGAACAGGACTCTTACGAAGTGCGCTTAACCTCGCCGGACGAATCCCGCTTCAAATACATGGTCGGTGTGGCGCGGCTTGAAACGACGTACGATTCGTTAGGCGCCTTCATCAATGGCACGCTCTTCGGCGCCACGCAGGGCGGCCCCCCCACAGCTGCCGCACTGAACCCGGCACGGAATTCTTCAAAGACGGACTCAGCGTTTGCAAGTATCGGATACGATATCACCGAGCGTCTGAACGTTAGCGTTGAAGCGCGCTATCAGGATGACAAAATCTTGAGCGGTGTCGGCTTGCCGACGCAATTCGCTGTCACCACAAAGACCACACTACCGCGCGTCCTTGCGAAGTATGCGTTCTCCGACGAAACAAACGTCTACGCTAACTACGCGAAGGGCAACCAGCCGACCCAGGGCTACGCAACGTTCTTCCAGATCACGCCTGCCCAGCAAACGGTGGCCCTCGCCAATGGCGTCACGCCGACTGCGCCGGAGGCGAAGGTGGAAAACTACGAACTTGGCATCAAGCATCGGTCGGACGACGGCCGATGGTTCCTCAACGGGTCTGTCTACTACCTCGACTGGGTCGGACGCCAAGGTGTGCGGACCCTCCAAGTCGATCTGAACGGCGATGGGATCATCCAGGCTGGTTCCGTACCCACAGGCGAAACCTTTAACGCCGTGCCTTTCGCGGCGGGTGACAGCAATACCAAGGGCATCGAGTTTGACGGCGCGTTTGCGCTCACCGACGAACTTACAATTGGCGGCAGTGCAAGTTACGCCGATACCAAGATCACGAAGGCGCTGAACGAAACATTGCCGCTGCGCTTCTTCGGCCTAACTGACGCCAAAGGTTTTGAGTTTGGTCAGGTTGCTCCGTTTACGGGTGCAGTCTACGCCAACTACGAAGCGCCGATGGCTGGTGATCGCACCTGGTTCGTGCGCGGCGACCTCACGTATCGCGACCGTATGTGGGACAGCATCGCAAATCTCGCCTACGTGCCGACCCAAGTCCGCGTGGATTTGCGCGGCGGACTGCGAGCCGAGAACTGGGATCTCACGATTTTCGTGAAAAACCTGTTCAACGATAAAACGCTTGAATCGTCGCGCTATCAGAGCGACAGCGCCACCGATCCGCTGCTGTTCCAACTCGCGGCCTCCGAAGCAGTGCTGCCGAACAAAAGACAAGGCGGTGTCACGGTTAGTTACCGCTTCTAATAAAGCGATCTAGACGAATGAGATCGTGGCCCGCCGTCCTTTTTGGGGAGGGCGGGCCATTTTCTTTTGAATGGAAAGCGGCAAGCTCGTTGTTTTACAGTCCTCGATGTTTTTTGGAGACAGACGAAGATGACGCTCAAGAAACAAGACAACAAAGCTGCCGTCAGCCCCCGTCGCAGCGTTTTAATTTCTGGGCTCGGCGCTGCAGCACTCGCTGTATCAACCAAAGCGCAGAGCGCCTCCACGGCGCCTTCACTGACTGGTCCATACCTCGATCTGACGACGGGCGAGGGCAATATGCTGGCCATGGCACGCATCGTTGGTGATCTGGATTTGTCGAAGCAAAAATACGGGTGGTATCGCGGCGTCGCTATGGGGTTCCGGCCCGGCGAAGCGGGGCGCGATCTGTTTGGCGTTATGGGAATGGGCGCAGGCCGTTTAATTCCTTTCAAGGATAAGCCTGGCTTCACCAACGTGCGTCGCGAGTGCGGTTATTATTTCGACCTCAAGACCGGCGAAGTGATCGATACATGGGTCAACCCCTACACCGATGAGACAGTCGAGGTTCTGCACATCGCTAATCCGCAAATCAACGCACCGATAGAGCCCGTGCTCCGTGGCGCTAAGCTGTATGACGATCCCGTTGAGGCGGAAAAAGCAGCGACGCCATACTTACTTGATTGGCAGGTGGCCGGCGACATGCTGTTCGCCGAGCGTCACTCTCACCTGTATGCGAACAATCCATTGGATCCGAAAGTATGGGTGCGCGAAAGCGCTGGGCCCATGATCCAGATCACAGATAGTCAAAGCTACGTGACGTCGCTCGCGGACATGCAAAACCCGAAGCTGACCTCAATTCCAGAGTCCGGCAAGTGGGTCCATGTCCGTCCGTGGCAACCCTTCATGCTGATGGGCAATTCACCAGGTCATTTTATGTTCAACTGCTTTACGGGCAGCGCCTCCAAGATTGAGGATCTGCCCCAGGATATTGTCGCCGTTGTTCGTAAGCGGAATCCAGATTTCCTGACCGCACCTAAAGCGATTGAGCCAAGCGTGCCCGGGATGGTGCGTTTCATGAGAGATCGCAAACCTGCGCCGCCGCGCGCACCGAAAGAATAGACGAATGAGTGATTTGAATAGACGGCACGTTCTAGCTGCATCGGTCAGCATGGCGTTCGCAGGTATAAGCAGCAATGGGGCAGCGACGCCTACCAAGATCGATTTCTCCGATCCCCAGCAAAAGCTCGATGCTTACGTGCGTATGCGCGCGCGCGGCGATGGTAAAAAGACCTTCATGAGATACTCAGGAACCTTCTTCGCAAAAATTGAAGGAGAGGTTGCTGTGCCCATCATGGGCATTGAGGGGTTTAGTTGGAACAAATGCGAACGCCGGGCGGATGGCACCTACACTTATTCTATGCAAGAAGCCGGCTACCACACGGATCTCAGCACTGGACAGATACTTGAAAATTGGGTCAATCCGCTGAACGGGCTAAAGGTCCAGCCAAAACATTACCGATCCGGTCAAACGAGTGTTTTTACGGCATCAACCGTTACACGCGACATCCCAAGCCGCCCGCCTGGGCTGGAGTTCAATGGTACTATAACGAAGCCAACAGTTATTGGTGACTCGGTGTGGTGTAGCGAGGATCTTTTCGTACGTTCTCCAAACGCGAAGGAGAAATATGCTGACGAAAAGGAATGGAGCGGGCCTTTCCAAGTGTCGACGTCACTGGCAACGCATTGCGCGCGACTCTCTGATCTTGCTGATCCTCATCTCGCTTTCGTTCCAACCACAATGGAATACACCACGATTAACAGTTGGCGCCCCTGGATGAAAATGGGTCAAACCCCTGGGATCATCAGTTGGCGTTTGCACGGCAAAAAATTAGAGGCCGCCGACGAAATTGACGATCAAATCATGAGATTGATCGCAGCGAAGTATCCAGAGCTACTCAAGGATATATAAGCGCAGTGCCGATGTAGTAACGGCAGGTCAAGAGGTCCCTCTTGCTCGGTCGACGTGTGCCCCGCTTCAAAGATGTACGCGTGAGAGCTTTGGGCGCCGTCACTTTAGATGTTTACTTTTTTCTGCAGTGACAGGAGCGCCGGCTTGCTCCAGTGGGGCGATGTAATTGTAGCGTATCAATTCAAGTCCGCGCGCTTCGTCGCCAGAATATGCATACTCGGTTACGGCGCAGTTTTTGACATCACCGCTTTTATCGATTTCCAAAATCGCCTGCTCACTGAGATCTTCAAGAATGTAGCGAAAGCACATAACGACAACTTGGTGACTTACAATTACGAGCCGCTTGCCGGCAAAGTGCAGGCAAATTGTCTCAAGTGCGCTGCGGAGTCTTAGGATAACATCACACCAACTTTCGCCACCGGGTGGTCTGTAATAAAACTTCCCGACACGCGACTTGAGTTGCGCTTGGTCCGGGAACAATGCCTCGACACCGAACTGCGTAAGTCTGTCCAAAGGACCAAGTTCTTTCTCGCGTAAGCGCTCATCAATAATCAGCTTATCTGCAAACGAGATTTGTTGAACCACGTGCTCCGCTGTTGCGCGAGTTCTTGCGTATGGAGATGCCATGATGTGTTGTGGCCGCTGTTCAAAGGGCATTGAATCAAACCAGTTACCCAAAGCCGTGGCTTGCTCGATTCCCAGTGTGCTCAGAGCAACGTCGACGTCACGCTCAAGAATGTCAATGTGATGACTTTTTGCGGCTAACGCCTTTGCATTTGCGACGTTGCCTGCGCTTTCACCATGGCGCACGATCCATAACTTTGCAGGCCAACGGGATGGCATCAATCAGTCGCTCGCTTTGCCTGTACTATGACGTGTGTTGTCGTTATCTGCTCAAAGCAAAACGCTACACAGCTAACGATGTTCCTTGGGCCGTCCGCTCGTCGTAGGCGATGCATCGCATGCCCGTTCGGAATTAACAGCTCGCAATCATTTATCGCCGCGTCGGCAAAACAGCGCGCCTCTCCTCAAATCTCGCTGTGAAATGCCCGACCTTGCGTTTCCAATCGAATAGGAACAAAATAGGAACATTAGGAGGGCGCTCATGCTTAATACGTTGGAAAAACTCAGCATTTTAGCGGACGCCGCAAAGTACGATGCCTCGTGTGCGTCGAGCGGCACAGAGAAGCGGACGTCGAGCAAAACCGCCATGGGATCGACATCTCCGGGAATGGGCATTTGCCATGCCTACGCCCCAGACGGGCGGTGCATCTCGCTTTTGAAGATCCTGCTGACCAACTACTGCAGCTTAGATTGCCATTACTGCGTTAACCGCGTTTCCAGCAATGTTCCGCGCGCGCGTTTTAGCGTCGCTGAGGTGGTTGACCTGACGCTGAATTTTTATCGGCGCAATTACATTGAAGGGCTTTTCCTATCGTCGGGCATTATCCAATCGCCGGACTACACCATGGAGCAGGTCGTCGCTGTGGCACGCACGCTCCGCGACGTTCATGATTTTCGCGGCTACATCCACCTCAAAACGATACCTGATGCCGACCCCGATCTTTTGGCCGAGGCCGGCCGGTACGCTGACCGTCTGTCAATCAATGTGGAGTTACCTGAACCTGCAGATCTTAAGCAGTTCGCACCACAAAAAGATTTCCGGCGCATCCGAAAGGCGATGGCAACAATGCGTCAGCGTATTGATACCGCGCGCGGCGAACGTGCTGCATCATTGAAAGCGCCGCGCTTTGCGCCGGCGGGCCAAAGCACACAGATGATTATCGGGGCTGATCGGGCCACCGATGTCACTGTGTTGAACAACACCCAAACACTTTACAGCAGCTACGATTTGAAACGGGTTTATTACTCTGCTTTTAGCCCCATTCCGGATGCAAGCGCACTTTTGCCGCTGCAAGCGCCACCCTTGATGCGTGAACACCGGCTCTATCAGGCCGACTGGCTGTTGCGGTTCTACGGCTTCAACGTCGGTGAAATCACAATGGGTATGCAGAATGGCATGCTGGATCTTGAGGCAGATCCGAAGATGGCATGGGCTCTGGCCAATCGTGCGCAGTTTCCCGTCGATATCAATCGCGCACCACGCGAACTTCTTTTGCGCGTGCCGGGGCTTGGTGTGAGGTCAATGCAGCGCATTCTCAAGGTCCGTCGATTACACCACCTTAAGCTGGCAGACCTCGCGCGTATTTGCCGTTCCGTCAAATCCATGCTGCCCTTTATCATTTGCGCTGATTGGCAGCCTGGCGCTCTCACGGATTCTCAAACGCTTCGGCAGCGTATAGTTCCCGCACAACAACTGACATTGTTGTGAGCCACACGCCGTGAGCCGCATCATCACGTTGTCGCACGCGGTCGACATCACGGGGTGGCGTGAGTCCGCGCGCGAAGCAATTTCAAGTAAGATCGAGCCGGATGCTATTTCCTGGACATGGGGCAATGGCACATCTGACCTCTTAGGGCAGTCGCACGCGCCTAAATCTGTAACGCCGTTTCCAGTGCCACGGCAGTTTGTAAAATTGATGGGCAACGTTTTACTTCACCGCGACCCGGAACGGTTTGCATTGATGTACCGTATGCTATGGCGGCTTCAGAGCACACCGCGTCTGGTGGAAGACTCTAGCGATAGCGATGTCCGCCGCGCAGAGCTGATGGCCAAGGCGGTCGGCCGCGATATTCATAAGATGCATGCGTTTGTACGCTTTAAAGAAATCGAGGGCGATGATGGTAAAGCCTTCGTCGCATGGTTCGAACCTGAGCATCATATCCTTGAAGCAGGCTCCACTCATTTTTTGCGGCGTTTTGCATCGATGCGGTGGGCCATCCTGACACCTGAACGGTCTGCGATTTGGGATGGTGATCAACTTAGGTTTACGCCGGGCGCTACACGCGATGCGGTGCCAGCCACGGATCGGTTCGATGAACATTGGCGCGCGTATTACCGCAGCATTTTCAATCCTGCGCGGTTGAAGATTTCAGCCATGATCAAGGAAATGCCGAAGAAATATTGGCACAACCTGCCGAAGGCCACGGAAATTGCGTCATTGATTCGCGGCGCTACTCAGCGCGCGACTGCTATGGTCCAGGCGCCGCCTACGATGCCGTCACCCATGACGGATGTAGAGGGCCGTCGCCGTGAGCACGGCCAGTTTACCGACGAGAATGATGAACTTGGCGATATGGGGACACTTGAAGGCGTGAGAAAAGCAGCCGAGGTGTGCACGCGCTGTCCGCTTGCCGCAACAGCAACGCAAACCGTATTCGGGGAAGGACCGGTGACATCAGAGATGATGATTGTCGGCGAACAGCCTGACGATCATGAAGACTTGGCAGGCAAACCCTTTATCGGCCCGGCAGGGCAGGTGTTGGATCGCGCTTTAAGGAGCGCTGGCGTTGAGCGCTCGCACGTCTACATAACCAATGCCGTTAAACACTTTAAATACGAGCCGCGAGGAAAGCGCCGTTTTCATCTGCGGCCCAACGCAAGCGAGATCGATTATTGTCGGTCGTGGTTGAGTCTGGAACGAAATCTCGTAAGGCCGCGCCTCATTCTGGCTTTGGGTGCCAGCGCGGCGCGTAGCATTTTACACTGCGACGTTCGCATTAATGATGAGCGCGGATCTGCAATTGCGTTACCTGACGGTGCCCATCTGTGGATCACTATTCATCCGTCATATATTTTACGTCTGCAGGACACCCGGATGCAGGATGATGAAATGAAAAACTTCATTTCTGATGTGAGCGGCGCGCAGCAATGGCTGACACGAAGCGCGGCTTAGTGCTGATGGCGTGCGGTTTCTCGTTT
>JAZDSV010000077.1:0-49104 GCA_036784855.1 Aphelidium insulamus
GTGGCGACAGTGATCATCTGTCCAAAGGCGAGACTACCGAAACATCCAAACAACAACCACGACCATCTTTCCAATTTGGCAAGAACAAATCCGCCGGACGATCATTCCCATGAGCCACCAAATGACGAGGCTCCCACCGACATGCTACCCCAGCAGAATCAAATGACCGCTCCAAAACCTTAGCAACAGCCTCATGTCGACGAAACAATCGACCACCACCAGCACAAAAACTATCGTGAATACCATAAATATCTGACTCGCCAGTCTTGCATAAAGCACATGCACGAGCTTGCAGATAAATAGGATGACCAGTTCGAACACGGAGTGCAACACGAAAAACATCCGGGGCCAGTCGTAGCGAGGTGTCAAGAGGGATGGCAGTTGTCCAAAGGGAGGCGTCTGGACCAGATGCAGCTTTCAAACGGACTTGATTGCGACGATCGAGAGACAGCAAAGACGGGACGACATCAGAGAATCCGCCACAGAGAAAAGCATGCGCTGAGGGTAATTAGAAGCAAGCAAATCTTGCAAAAGCATGGGTTCCGTGGGGCGGTAGAAATTGTTCCAGTCTTGAATGGCGGTCAAAACGAGCGGTGACGCGGTCAGTATGGGTAAGCCGAGCAACTGGTTCTGCAGAGGTAGTGAGTGGACAAGTGAGCCAACATAAGCTGACGGGGCTGCGTAATGAGCGATAGGGATACCACAGCCGCCAAGGGGGGATGGCAAGTGTATTTGTTGGCGTTGCAGTGGGTTGATACCAGCATTCCAAATATTGACAAGAGCAGTGTCGCAATGATGATCAAAATCAGAAATGGCATTAACCGCCGATAGAGGATGTGTTGTGCGGAGGACAAAATTGAACTTTGGAAAGCCAAGACAACTGCGAAGCAGTTGCAGTTGAATTTGAGGGTCTTCTAACTCGGACATACGGTCCAAAACTGAACCAATAGAGTCGACACGCAATTGGACAAATGCATCACTACCAGCAGGCGCACCCAAGGGCGCACCCAACAAAGAAGTGCTGCGTGAATCATTGCGAACAATATCTTGTGGAAAAGAGTGCCAGTTGTGTTGGTTGGAGTTGAGCCACCACAGCTCGCATTTTGACAGATTGAGGTGAAGACCAAACTCACCACAGCGAAGTGGCTCGGATCACGTCGAATGCAGCTTGGACCTTGGCAGTCTCGCCAATGATTGTTCCATCATCCAGATACCATGCGTGCAACAATAACCCCGGCACTGCATCGGAGATGGCTTCAGCGAGCGGCTGCAGACACAAGGAAAACAGAAGAGGACCCAGTGGATCGCCTTGCTGAACGCCACTCGAACTGGCCAGACGGTGGGTATCCAGATACAAATGTGGTTCGGCACTGTAACAATATTCCACCCATGCAGCCAGCGAAGGACACTTCTCCCTAACCATAGCAAACATGGTCTGCCGCGATACCAGATTGAAAGCATTTTCGAAATCGATCTTCAACATGGTGATCCCGTCATTGAGACCATGCTGCCCCAAAAGCCGGGTGACAGCATGAACAATAGCCTCACCACCATTTGGAATACCGACACCCATCTGACGCGGAGCCAAGGAAGCACCTACAGCCGAGCCAACGGCCTTCATTGAACATTTTGACACCAACCGTCTCCAGATTTCGCCAACTGCAATGGGACGCAAACCGCCCGAAGTCTTGTTCAACACAGTCAGCGGTGCACTAGCAATGAACGGAGCCAACTCAGGCGGCAAGCGACCACTTAGGAGCAGGTTCACATGAGCCCCATATGCTTGCAGAAGCGACTCCCGCACAAGGACTCCCGAACCATCCAAAGCATCCACCAAGTGTTGCGCACGTAACCCATCACGGCCACACGCCGTATCACGCGGGAAAGAGCGCAGGCACCGTTCCACTATTTCATCCTCTACTGACAATGCCGGTGGCGTATTCGGTAAAGGAACAAGTTCGGTGGTTCGTTGTGGATGCTTCAGACGCATTGCCTCCAGTACACGGGGAGTGGTCGTTGCGACTCCTTCGGACACCAAAGCGCGACACGCATCACCATATCGACCAGCCTGAGCCAGCAATTTGCAACGTCGCAGGTTGGTGGCCTTGCGATCCAATGACATCAACCGCACCTGAGGGACTGCATCCAATAGGTCTCGGAGCAGTTGACGCTTTTCGTTGGCACCCTGGTCCCAAAGCAGCATACGACCCATGGTGAAATCGGCCTGGGGGAGCGGGATTGGGCGCCACATCAACGACCGGAACCGGCGCAGCAGGTGCAGCAGCAGCAGCAGCAGCAGCAGGGTGAGCAGGCGGAAACAAATGACCAGGCGGTGCGTAGACAAATACATCCGCTTCCGGCAAAGCATGCGGACAGGCAGTTTGGCGACGCGTCAAAATCTTCCCACAGGCGATACAGAACCAGCGCTTGTTTGACTGCAACATATGCTGCAGATGACGGAGGTTTGCCCCCACCAAATACACTTCCGGTGCGCGAACCAAATGCGACTGAGTGTGGTTGATAAGAGACTGAAGGGACGCGTACGCCTTCTGCTTCGTGCAAGCCGGGAACGGACACACGATCTGCGGAGGCGAGCTGGGCGGAGGCACTGGCGCAGCCAACGACGACGACGCGACTGTGACGACCGGGTCGGGAGCATCCACTTCCATGGCCTGAGTTTGGCCCATGTGGAAGAAGCTGAAGAGGCGGTCCATGCCAATAGGCCAGGCCTTTGTACTCCTATTGGCTTGCTTCTTTTTCTCCTCTATATCAAATATATATTTTATTTGCTACTAGAAATTGATCTAGCATTGTGGTGGGACCGGTTTTACCCGGGACTGTCCGGCATAACCGAAGTTGAGACTCCTTGCGAGCTACGCTCGTTGCAGATGGCATGGTCGTTCTCGACCATGTATTGCACTCTCTGCTGCCATCCAAATATTTGACGCCGCGTTGCAATCTCGATTCCACAGGCGTCTACAGGTTGTACACCTGAGCCGACTGCGATCTTTGACTGTAGCTATCCAATTTGGATTCGGGTTGGCCTTTCGCCGAAATGGTTTGCACTCACTCGCTACTCCGACCGAGCCACAGTGACTGCAGTATTTGCTGGTTCTGAACTCATTCACCAAGTACACCTCATATCCAGACCTGCGCAGCGTTTTTCGAAAACCTTTGCCTTTGACTGGTTCCTTGAAGGGTCGATGCTGCCGCTGCGCCCAATCTCCAATTGCCACAATGGCTTCATCTGGGCCGCCATATTTCTGTCGAAATATCTTGAGCATTTTGGCCTCGGTTTTTTGGCGCAGTATATAGCTACCGAGCTTCAGCTTTCGAAACATGTACTCCCTGTAAACTGGTAATAGTTGTAAGTTGCATCTGTTTTTGGCCACGCAAAATTCGCGAAATCGATCCACATTTAGCGATTTTGAATTGAGCGCGCTTAGTTCATTCTCCCACTCTCGCACATACTTGTCTCCGGCCATACGTGACGTTTTGTTGCGGCGAATTTGCCTGTACTCGGAGAATCGCATCATGCATGCCTGTTCCATCCACGCAGTAAAGCAAATTCCCCATGTTTGGATCAATGGCCACAATGGTTTTACGCATCAAGTTGTCATAGTTTGGTAGTCGTCAATGTATAGATCGTTATTCTGAGCTGCAACTTGCATTTGATCTCCTTGCACCATGACCTCTTTTTTCAGTAAAATGCTGCAGCTGACACCGTCGGTTTGAATTTGGTAATCAAAATGAAACTGGTCCTCATTGTCATTTCGAAGCCGGAATGCTTTTTTGTCAAGTTTGAAAAAGAGACGCCACACTCGGTTCTTGTTCACAGCATTTAGCGGTTTAAAGTCGACCTGCCTGTCTTCGATGTGGGGGAAACAAATGTCCATCAATGCTTTGGTGTCAAGTCGTATATGCTTTGGGATAATGTTGTTGCGCAACGGAAATACGTTGAGTTGCTTCTCACCACGTGCCTCCACCAAACGCATCATGTATATCATTGGTCGCAAGTAGTCCTGCGATGAGATTTGAGAATCGTATGCCGCATTGATGTTCAATTCACGCTGCGGTAGGACATGAAGTCGCTGAGCTTGAATCCATTCGTGATGCTCTGGCTCGGCAGTAAGATCACCATGACTAAGTAGGTCGGTCTTTACGCGCTTCAGCGAGTCACAAAAGTGAGACTTTGCCGCTCGCCGTCGCTCGACATTTTCATCCTCCTTGAACGCAAGTAGCCGTTCTCGCATGTTCATTGAAATGTTCACAAAGCGCTGCACATAGTCCACAAAGTGCAGCTTAATATTGTTCTCGTACATTGTTATGATCTCGGTGGTTAGAAACTCGATGACGTTTGAAAGTCCAGTGTAGTTGTCTCGATGGACCTCCATGTCGCGCAAAAACATTTCCACGCGGGGCTGAATTTGCTCTTGCAGCTCGGCCATTTCGGGCCCAAAGTGATGGCCATTTCGCGGCGGTAAAGCCAGCAATTTAATCGCCAGCTTGACAAAATTTCGAGATATACGTGGAAGCGGGTTTCCGGCATCGTATTCCCGGAGCACATAATCTTTGATAAATTGGTACGTCAATATCATAATGCTATGGCTTCGATAGACTGCCGACTTGATATCAGTCAAAGTCTGATCTGCAGTTGAACAGTTTGATCCCGCCTTAAGAATGCCCTTGAGGCCAGTTTTGATCGTCTGATAAGTCACCATTCGATGCACACTATGTGGCTGTTCATCAAGGATCGTACGTTTTGCAGCTTCATGCCTTGTAGGGGCTCCAGCTGCACGCTTTGAAGCGCGTTTCATCTGTACACCGTGAGAAGATTTGTGATAGCATTTCTTAAATACGCATACGTTGATATTTGTCGGTAACTCTTGTGAATGACAGTTGTATTCACAGTATGTGCTATATTATTACTACTTGTGAACAACAACTATGTGACGCAAAAACGCATTAATGCTTTAACACACCTAAATCGGCGCCGATTTGTTTGCGTTAATACTCAGCTGCCTTGACGTTTGCCGAGACAGTAGAGCTTTGCTAATCGGTTAGGATGTATATAGAAACATTTGGCTACCATACTGGTGTGTGTGTGTGTGTGTGTGTGAGTGAGTGTGTGTTTGTGTGTGTGTTGTAAGCGTCTTGTAAGTGTCGTTTGTGTGTTCGGCGTGCTCGGGAATGTACAAAATTGGGAGCGCAAAGAGGAAAAGAAGAGATTTGCGCGCGCTTTTATGGGCGCAGCGACGTACAAATTTCAATATATCAACTGACTAATCGCATTAAAGCAATATATTAAAACATTCATCGACATTGCAGTCAGCTAATCGCGTTGTCTGCAGCAGCAATTTTAATCAAATTGAAGACGCCCCACCACCACCTGGTTATGCAGGCCAATCAGGAGGCGTGGCGTTATATTGTTTGATATAGGAATTTGCGCTCCGCACTCTTAAGCGGTTTTCGCGCAGATTACTCAAATTGTGCGTGTTGCAATCGTGCGCCACGCACCACGCTTTTATATTTGCGCCTAACAGGCTGTGGCGCAGGCGGTCAAGGTCGCACGTGAATGGCGCAGCAAATGCGGCGGCGCCAACTGTATAGTTGCCACAACAACAACATCACTCAGGCAGCCTGCACAGCAGATTAGTTATTACACAGAGTAAAACACTGGGCACGTATGGCTGAAGAACAACGCAGAGTGGCGATGCATCTTCCCCACCATGTTGCCATACTGAGTGACGTTGTAGGCGCACTCGAACTGACGGTATCCAGTCAGTGACTGCGAGATATATCAAGGCATATCGTACCGTGACATTGGCACTAATGCTGTTGGCGTACAGTGGCGTTTCGATCTGGATTGCCGTGTTGCTGGGGCCGTTGTACGCGCCCACACCACAGATACGCGGCGAGAATGGCGCTGCAGTTTTGTGTGTCAGTATGAATGCATGTATACGCTTGCATGCTTGTGTGTAAACGTACGCTGATCGCCATGCAGCGGGAGCAAACGGCTTGCCTCCACCAGCATGAAAATCGGCTCGAGAGAACGCGTGGTGACGCGATCTTCAAGGATGTAGGTGCACGTCGGCATGGGTTCAACCACCTCGCGATCCACGTCCGTCCACGACACCATCATGATGTCCACGGCTGCATACGGAGACACTGTCAGTCACTGTTACACGCACTGTCACAGCAATCACAATGTGCTTACGGTGCGTGGTGCCGGCGAAAACCGTGGCATTGCTGCGGATCCAGCGCGAACCACGCGCGTCCGAGTCGTCCGGGTACACGTAGTTGATGATGACGGGGCCGATGAAGAAGGCAGGCATGGCGCGCGTGAGAGTGAGCGAGTGAGTGCGCGATGTGTTTCCAGTATGTAGTGTGTAGTGAAAACGTGAAAGGCAAGCGACACAGTCTATAAATGTGGCTTGCAGAGTGCTGAAATGTGCTCAACGAAGACTGCGGGCGCTGCGACGCGCGGCTTTTATGCTGCGGCAGAAGTTTGTGTCACGTAATTTCAGGCAGGAGCGAGGATTGGTCGGAGAAGGTGGAGAGGGCCAATCGGGGCAGAAAGTGCACATTTTTGTAAAGGACTACAAAAAAAAGGGATAATTGCTTTTTGCGCCCGTAATCATGCTTTTTGCACCGAACTGTGGGGAAGCACTCTGGCCAAGCGTCTGCCGCTCCGGAAAAAAATATACTACAAAATACAACAAAAGGGTTCTATTGTTTCCTGGCAACGCCGCCGTTGGCATGGCGTTGTTGTTTGCTGCCGGCGAGTCCTCCAATCTCCGTCGAGGGCTCGAGTCCTCCCTAGATTAGTCCTTTGTAAATTAGTTGTCGGGCGCTTTTATTTGCTATGTTCAATACTATACTGGATATGCAACTACAATTGGTCTCGTGTACGTCGTTCACTGGTGTACACGAGTGGCAATCCCTTGGGCCCGTGCTGCCTGCTTCGCCAGTAGCATTTCCGCCAGAGTGGAGTCCACCACCTCTTGTGGCAACCGCCAGATCCCGCCGCAGAAGTCATCTGGCCCTTCCAAGCGCCCCTGCCCCTTTGCTCTCATGCTTCGAGTCTGTCGCGGACTGTGGGGCCATTCCAGGTTTAAACCGCGCAGAGCAGTCTCCAGGCTAGTCGGCGGCGGCCCGGTGCCAGGCACATATACAATTGGTGCAGGTCGAACCGGCGTCACAGGCAGTTGTGGAATCGCTGGCAAATTTCGCGTAGAAAGTAACACAAGTGTGAGGACTGCCAGGAAATCCGGCGACTCCGTACTGCCACCATATAAGCTGCCCGGGTACATGTGAGTGCTCTGGCCATTACTATCGACGGCCAGCAATTTGTACTGCTGCTGCGAAAACAGCAGCACCGGGCATTGGCACCAGAACATGGCCGCCAGTGCCTGGAAGCCGCGACTTCCGCGGTAGTATGGATGGCCAAGGGGAAAGGCCGTGGCACTCTTTGCTTCGGTAACAAAGTATATGTGGTTTGAATTGCTACCATCGGCATAAACGAAGTCTGTTACCCCCACTGCAGCGACGTTTCCGTCGGCCAGCAATCCCATAATGCCATACGATCTGCGGTCATCAATTTCCACCGAAACTCCAAGTGCATCTGCAATCTTATCAACCAGCAAGCCGAAGCGCATCTCGACAGTGTCCTATCTCGTCTAAGTTTAGTGCAGCATGCTGTTTGCAGACCTCTTTTGCGGTAACAGGTAGTAGCGTCATGCTGCTATGGCGCAATCGAACCCTTTCGGAGTTTTGAACTGCCGCGACTTTCTCTAACCATCCGTCATCGACTTCCAGCACTTGCGCGAGATCCACCAACCGCGACAACTGACGAGCTCGAACGAAAACTCCAGGGTGCAGCCACTTCGATTTAATTTGCGAGCCCGAATGCGACGTTAGCACCTGGCGATAGTCCTGGCCGATGAGTACGGTCTTGGTTACGGTAGGCGCGGCAGCAAATTCATCACGATTGCGTCGTACGTGTTCCTCGTATGTGAAGGTCTCATCATAGTCGCGGTGCACTTGCTCTTCTTGGTCAATATCGCTCAGTTCTGCCACGCCTTCGACCTCTTCGGGGCCGGGGGTGTACTTCCACACGGAGGCCAACACCTCGTCAGGATCGTCCATCTGGAAAACAAAATTCATGACCTTGACCCAAAGAATGTATTTACGTGTCGCGGTGACACTAAGTATTATTAAGCAATTATTATATATATATATATATTATAATTATTATAATAATACTATTATTATTACTCAAAAAATGATGCTGCATATTTTGAGGGTGATTTTAATGCCCAACTGTATAAGTAATTGGCATGAATGTGGCTAATAAGCCAGTTATTTCAGTACTCATGTATGTACATGATGAATGATTTTGTGTATACGGTATGTCTATCCACACATGTAGAAGATTAAATGCTTTACTTAAATTAGTCTAGCGCAGTCGCTGCTTGACAGTAAATGTTCCGGTGCCAATGACCTTGGTGGCTTTCTCGCCGCGGTCCACCTCACGAATGGCAGACTCGGCATGCGCAACATTCAGTCCCGTTTCACGGAGCCAGTAGATCGACGTGACTTTTTTCTTCTTGTTGTGGGCAGTGAAATAGACTCGGCCGCGGCGACGGTCCAAAATGTCCATGCCAGGGCCAGGCGAGACGACTTTGATTTGGTTCTTGGTGTAGAATGACTGCGCTAGTGCGCCATCCGCAAAGTTGAATATTTCAATGCAATTCTTTTGCAGACCCGTGACAAACTGGCCAGGCGTGATGAACACACGGCTTGGTGCTGCCAACTGCATGGCATCTGCCTTTTGACAGTTTGACGGTTGGGGCGATGTACACCACTGAATGTGTGACGTGCACCGCTCAGTGGCACTTTCACGAGTGCACGGTTCGCCATTCTCATCCACCACCTGCGTGCGAGCCCCGAATGTCGCCATGAACTGGCGCGGCGGCACGGGCTTCCTGTATACCTGCGGTTTCATCTGTTTCATGGTGCCGTACCAGCTGGTGGGCGCTGCTGGGATTGGTTTTACGGCGCCGCCAACAATATTCGGCAGCTGAGTCCACGACAGCCAGCGGTACTGCTCCTTGTCGCGCAGGCACTCTTTTGGCTGTGCGGTCTTTAGCTGCGGTGCCACGACAATCTCCACGACTTTCGACGACTCGAATTCAATTCGATTCGCCTCCCGCTCGTACACCACCATCAAGTCCACAATGGTGGCGCCGTCGTGCTGGATCGAGAACAGTTTCGGCGTCTCTGGCAGCCAAAATTGCTTGACTTTCATGAAGCGCAGGTAGGGCAGTTTGGCCCACTCAAACACGACAATGTCCTTGGCGAACAGCACACCCAGGTAGCACGTTTCACTGGTGCGGGTGACCACGAATGACTGCGACTCGCGCGAGTCCAGCGCCTTGATGCAGTCGTTGGCCCAGAACGCGGGCGTCTCCACTTCGCCCTCGCTGAGGTGGAACGGGACCAGCTTTTCGTCGCTGAAGGCATCATCGTCAGGAGACTGCACCACCGCGGACAGATCGATGGAAAATACGCTGGCCAGCAGCTTCTTCAAACTCCCCAAATTGTAACTGCGAATGTGGCTGTACTTGCCGCACAGCGCCACCATGGCGCCATACTCTTCCAGCACGGCCAGCTGCTTGAAGCGCGTGTGCATAATCAGCTGCCGACACCTCGACCCGCCGTCCGGGTACGTATACGTTGTGGCTAGAATTACACTGCAGATAATAAACAGGACACTACCTTTGCCAGTGGGATTGTCATAGTGCCGGGAAATGTCGGCGGCGTAGAGGCCCTTCTCGGTGCCGATGAGTAAAAATTGATGCAATGCAGTTGTGGATGTTGATGAGTCGTCGTGCGCCGGCCGGGTGGTGAACGAGTAAAAGTCCATGCACAGCACCTCTGGCTTAATGTGCAAGTCCAACGACACAACGTCGAACGGTGAGGCGGCCGCTCTTGCTGCTGGGTCAACAACTTGTTCACTACCAGCAAACGTGGTAGGTTAGTGGCAATGTCGAGGCCTTTGGTGAGTTCCACCAGGTCGGCGGCGGCGTCTACTTCGCACGTAATGTCACTGTTGGAGTTTGTGCGTCGGAACACGTTGATAAAGGACGGGCGAAAGGGTGACGGTAGCGGCGGCAGAGAGCGCCCGTTTGACTGCACACACGGCGATGGGTGCGGTGGAGGTAGGGGCGTGTTCTGATCCGATTTGTGGGTCTCCTTGGTGGTGACCACGGCAACAGCTGAAGCCTGCGAGTCGGCAGTCAGCGCCGGAGCCTCATCCACAATGATTGGAGACGGGCTGGCGGCGGGTGTCATGGCGACCGGGTCCTCGTCATCGCTCGATTCGGCGCCAAGCAAGTCACCGAGCGCAGTTATCGCTGGCTGGCGGCCACCCTTGACATTGCGCGTATTGGTTGCTTTGCGTGCCTTCTCTTCGCGCGCCTCGGCCAGCGCCTGCCTAATTGACCGTCAGGATTTTTCCACCTGAGCGGGCGCCGCCGCCTTCAGCATCCACGAATGTTTCAGGGTGTCATCGGCGGAGGGTCGCTGCGCCGGGTCCTTGACCAGACACGACTGGATGAAACTGACAAACACTTTGGACCATTTGCCGGGCTGGCGCAACATCAGCGTCTGCGCATCGGCCGTGGGTATCAGGTAGAGGGCGCGCATCGGGTGAATGTCGCCAGTGGCGGGCTCTTGTCGGCGATTTCAATCGACATTATCCCCGTGGACCAAATGTCGGCTGAGTATAACTATTAGCCAATTGATAATTTCAGTGTTGCTGCACACCTTTGCAGTTGTACATGTGTGACGGCGTATTCTCGGACATTATAACTTCAGGCGCCATCTAATAGAATAAATACTCCTAGTTGTTATACTATTCAGTGTACCCAGTAGGGTGTGCCAATGAACGTGTGCGCTCGGAACGAGGTGCTGGCTGTTGTGAGTGCCGACACGCCGAAATCAGCAAGTTTGATGTCGCCGTCGTCCGTGATGAGCAAATTGTCCGACTTTATGTCGCGGTGGATAATGTGCTTGGAGTGCAGATAGCTCAGACCCTGCAGAGGTGAGGTCAAATTATCTGTAATATCCAACAATTGAATAAACATTCTCCTATTCCCCACCACTTTTTGCTGCGAGACATCTTATCAAGCGCCGGTCGCTTATGACTATGAAACGTACCGATGGTGATGATTGGCTGTGGATATAATCGCTTTTGCTATAGATGAAAATTCCGTTGGCGGTGCGTATAATCGCCGTGGCCATGCTTGCGCAAGCACATGCTACTGCGAGCACTGACGCTGATGTGGCACTCGCTATCTCAAATGCAGAGCCGTGCCGAGATAGAGTGGCCAAATGTGCACAGCTATGCTCCGTGCACAACGCGCACCCATTTCTAAACCACTGCGTGCGGTCCGGCCAAGAGGTAGAATCCAAGTGCTTCTGCAAGCTGGTCAGCGCTAACACTCGTTTTGACAACGACGTCGGTGTCGAAATAGTCAGGGACGCGTCCGCCGCGCTGCAAAAAATGCGCGACACATTCACCTGTCCCGGTGCCACGCCATCCACCACGCGAACCATAGTGATCTATCACGGCCGTGGCGGATCAGATACGCCTCTTCCGTGGTACATATCCGGCTTCCATTGCACCAGTGGTCCCGTGGATTTCGCGATTGATCAGTCGGTTGCACTTGGCCCGCGGGGATATGAAGTGGACGTGGTGAAAGAGTGTGCGGACCGTCAGCGATCGTGCGAGGCCAGATGCGCAAAACTCAACGGCAAGCCAATGGATAGGAAAGTTGTCGAAGAATCAGACAACCGGGAGGCATATTTTCGGTGCTCGTCCAGCTCCACTTTTGAAATGACATCCTTCAATGCCGGCAACCGTGACAGCAACGTCGTGTCTCTGTGTTCCTGTGTGGACGAATCCATGTCGGAGCAACTACATAATGAACTGTTTTTGGAACGGCGGCGACAACCACTGGCACAGCCGTCACGAAAATTTGCAAACCTTGAACGGTGGCACCTGACCTTTATCCTGTCTGGCCTACTGATGGCCATACTCTATTCAGCCAACCATCTCTACCGTCGTGGCAATTAATATCAATATATGTGAATGCCACAGGCTCTAAGTGTATATTCCATACTTGCATACAGTGGCCAATGATCGCCAACCAATCACAAGGCGTGGAATACGATTTTTAAGGGGCAATCTACAGCGCACCTGATTGGCCGATACGATCAGCGTGAAAGCTTTTAACATCGCCACATTTCCACGCAGTTCCATTCTGCAAACGCTCTGCAAACATACAATCAGCATGAAATACTATCTCGTTGCCTCTGCGGTCGCGTCGCTGTGCGCAGTCGGTGCATACGCGCAAGATTTTGACCTGTCTGTCGCGGAGGAGCAAAATGCCGTTATCAGCGGTCTGGAGGAGGCCGTAGCCGATATAATGGCAGCAAGCGCCGCCGCCGCCGCCACCGCAATGGTCCAGGACGACCATCCGTGCAACACGGCCGTCGAGTCGTGCGCGTACAAGTGCGCCGCCCTGCAACTCAGTCCGTTCATCAACTACTGCATTCGCTCCGGCCAGCAAATCCAGGCAAAGTGCCAGTGCATGACGCTCAGTCCGGACACGCGCTACGACAACGACTACGATGTGGAGACGGTGGTGGACGCGGCAGACGCGTTGCACGCCATGAAGGACCAGCTGCAGTGCCCGCGCGCGGACCAGTCGCGTGCCATCGCACTATACCACGGCCGCGGCGGCTCCAGCAACATGCTGGCGTGGTTCATCTCCGGCTTTGAGTGCACTGACGGCCCCATCGACTACATAATTGACCAGTCGGCGCCGCTGGGTACCGACGGATACTTGTTGGAGGTGTCGGACGAGTGCGAGAGCCGCCGCACCCAGTGCGATCAGGCGTGCGCGCTCGAGGGCGGATACTTTGGCTACGGGGGCGTGGAGTCGTTCCAGTGCGCGGCCAATACGTCGGTGGAGCTGTCCTCGTTCAATGTGGCTGACCGCGATGCCAATATGGTGTCCGAGTGTGTGTGCAATGTGCAGCCAGCCAAAATTAACGCCGCCAGTGTCGGCCAGTCGATGCAGTCGGCGCTGCAGTCCGTGTACGACGCCGCATACCAAGCCAAACCGCGCCACGCAAAGGTGGCGTCAATGCTGCTTCTGCCGGCATTTGCTATGGCTGCCATGCTGGTCGCGGCGCTGTTGTATCGCCGCAAGCGTGCGCATGCCGCAGACGATTATATTGTTGTGCCGCCCACAGACGAGCTGGGCGCCAAGATTGTCGAGACGTCGTCCTACTCGTTCGCCGACGACAAGTCCGACAACAAGAAGTAGTCCTCATACTCTCTCTCTCTCACACACACACACACACACACACACACACACACAGACACATACAAAAATATATTCCACCTGCAATGAAAAATTTTCTTTTCATAAAAATATTTCCTTCTTGTAATGGAAAAGGCCGCCAAGCAAAAACGCGCTCGCCAATATCGCGCACAGCCGCGGCAACCGGCGGCACCGGCATCGTCGCTGTCCACGCTCAAAAAGTCTCTGCGCGATTCACGGCGCGTTCTGCTGCGCACGGTATGTCTCTCTGATATGCAGTGCACACAGTGCACTGATGCCACCACCGCGCGCAGAACCTGAATGCCGACGTGCGCACACAACATGAGCGTCGTATCGCGGCGCAACTCACGCTGCTAGAGTCGCTGTGCCGCGCCGATATTGAACGCAGCATGGTGACGCGGTATAAACGTGTGCGCTTCGTGGAACGCACCAAGGCCGAGCGTCGATTGCGCCGCTGCATTGCTGGTAATGGGAGCAGCACTGATATTGGTGAGCAGCTGTTCAAAGCGGCCACAGACTTTTGCTATACGCTGCACTATCCAAAGACGCTCAAGTATGCGGCGCTATATGCGTCGCCGTCGTCCTCGTCGGGTGAAGAGACTCCTGGCGGCGATGAGGATGGCGCATTGCCAATTGAGGCAGATAGCCATCAAGCGGCAATCCGCGAAGCAATTAAAGCCGCCCTTCGCGTCGACGAGAGCTGGAAGTCCAGTGGTTTGGAGGTAGATTCTGTGCTGGTCGCGCTGCGAAGCGATTCGCTTGCCGCACTCATCAAGTCGGAGGTTGCACACCGTTGCCCGTTTGTCGCCGATAAGCTCCGAGCCAAGGTGGACGGCATGTTGAAGGGTGTGCGAGATATGCTAGGCGATTTGGCAAAGTTTGCGGACAACAATGGCGAGACTGACGGTGCCAAAGCCGTGGCCAGTGTCAAGGAGGCGGATGCTGTCGATGCTGATGATCCCTTCTTTGCCACTGCTGCCGACTCTGCAGATTCAAAGTCTGCAGACAGGGCGTCTCGTCGCGCGTTAAACCATCGCATACACAATTAATAAATATTCTTATCAATAATCACCAATTATCCTTATTTAAATTTAATCAAATCGGTTGTTGCGACGTGCATGTCGTCGACGCAGTTTAAGGTCTTCATCAACTGCAGCTGCCAATACCATGTCATCGTGGGATGGACGGCCTCTGGTGCCGAAAATTGCCTGGCGCTGCCCAACAGAACTATCATGGATCATATGTAAAGAATAGTCGGTGCATTTAGACTGAAAATACGCGGCGCTACTCTTGGACTCCAACAGTGCAGCGGACCAACAAGTTCTCTTTCTTATCGTGGCAATTTTGTTGTCAGACAAATGATAGTGGGCACGGCGCGGAACACCCGAGTTTATCAATGCCGCGAGAAGAGCAACAAAACCTTTCTTAAAAGCCTCTGGCACAATTTTCTTCAAGTTCTCGCCGATCATCGCGCCGTAAAGAGCAGAAACTTTACCAAAATCAGCACCATTACGCAGCAATATTTCGGCCGTGCCCACATGATAGTTCAATAAAGCTTTCACAAGTGGAGTAACACCCATTCGATCTGGTTCGTCCACGAGAGCGCCGTGCTGCAGCAGTGCTATGACTACATCTTGGTGACCAAAAGTGACAGCTACGTGCAAGGCGGTGGTTCCAGTGGCGGCTTTCGAATCCGAATTGTCAGCGCCGCATTCCATTAACACGTGCACAGTATTGACAAACCCCCAATAGGCCGCAACGGCCAAGCTTTTATCACCAAAATGCCAGTGCGGAGTGTGATGTTGCAAGTGATGCGCCAACAACTTGACCACGGAGAAGCTCTTGCCCTCGTCAATTGCGTAGTTAAGAGGCAAGTTGCCGTTATCGTCTCGCATCGTAGCGTCGGCACCACAATTTAATAACAGACTGACAATTCCTTCTTGCGATGTGCTGTGAAGAGCAGCTGCAAAATGAAGCGCCGAGCGACCCTGTAGGTCTTGCAGGTTAACGAATTGCCTTGGATCAGAAGATCGACTAAGCAGCATCGCCGACAGATCATAGTGCCCGGCTTCAACAGCAACCATGAGCAGAGTTTTGCCATCGGTATCCGTCATATAATCCGGGCTCCATTGGCTGAAATATGTCTCCAATAATCTTGTGGCACCAGATTTCACGGCATCGAATATTGTAGGTTGCGCGGAATAGCCCCAAATAATCGATATCATTTTACATTGACCGGCAATAAGCAGCCCCACCGGCGATATATCAAATAACATGAAAAAGGGCAAGTATTGTGCTAGCATTTCAGCACACGCAACTTGGTTACTTGCAATCGCTACTTTAAGGGCCTTTTTCACATTATTACCTGGTAATAATGACCGCAATGCCACTAAACGAGATGAAAGCATCTTTCGCATCGCTGTAGTGGCGCCAAACTTGGCCAAAACCTCCAGAGTGACTTTGTTGCTATGCGGTGCCTGTCGTTCGAGCAGTATTCTGGCAACTTTTTTGTTACCCTCGATAGCAAGGTCAAGTGGGAACTTTCCATCCAATTTTTGGTCGAGTTGAGATGGACAGATGACAACGATTGCTTCAAGCACATGTTCAAGATCATATTCGATTGCCATATGAATTGCGTAGCGTTGCTTGGAAACCTCTGTTGTGCACAAGAACTTGCTACAGCGAAATAGTGCAATTGCCAGCGACGAATATCCCTCATAAATTGCGCCAATAAACTGTTTTCTGTCGCGTGCGGTCTCATCTTCGTATTCATTTATTGTCACCACGCTGCGATGCATTATTGCACGCGTCTCCACTAATCTCGCTGTCAGTCACGCGTTGATTGTGATTACGTACCGTGCGTTTTCGGGATTCCCCTATCGACGAGGTCCGCGCCACCAGTCGGCAAAAATCTCATGGCATGCGTGCTGCAAACATTGACCGCGATAAGGACTGCGTAGGCAGCCATCCACGCGATGATATTTTTGCACATTTTTTCGCGCAAGAACCTCACCCCCTGATTCCACGACATGGCCCCTGACCTTTATATAGATGATCTATGAATATATGATCTACCAGATATGTTCTCATCGCCGTGAAGCATCAGCGATACTTGAAAAATTGATCAAATTCATATTTATTCAGTCCGCTTGTGCCAATATCCAATTGCGAATCCTGGAAGACTTGCAGCACTGCAGTAATATGGACCGGTTCCAAGGGCATCCACGCGCTCGCAACCATTGCAACGTTGTAAGCCGTAGGGAACAATTGCTGCATGTAGTGAAATGTACGGCCGCCACACTGACGGACTCTGTGAGCGTGCAGCCAATGCTACATAACCAATCTAAAACCTCCATATCTCCCATTTCGGCAGCCGAATGCAAGATTTCGAACTCGTTCTCCTCAAAATAGTCCACATTCGAAATAAAGACATAATATTCGTCGGCAGACTCCGCTTCGTCAGTGGAATCGGTATCATTTTCCGCTGTTCCGTTATCATCGACTTGAGCACCTTCGTTGCTTAATCCCAGTGAAATCGCAATCAATTCATTATTCGTGTCGTTTTGAAATGTTCGCAAGCCTTCTTCCAAATTCATTTCAAAGCCATTATCGTGAGCCCACTTGGCAATTTCTAAATGTTCAGCAGCACCTTTTGTGGCCATTTCAGTACTCATGAAACCACCCCGGTCTAACAAAAACTTTTGCCACCGCATGGCTATCGAACTTTTGATTACATTCACGTTCCAAGGAAATCCCTCATCTCGGCCCCATTTAATCACATGTAGTTGGCCGCCTCTTGTTGCGCATGGTATCACTTCATCAGCCCAGGAAGCTCCATTCTGAAAGCTCCACTTCAATATGTTCAAATGGCCCGCGTAGGCAGCAGCCCTGACTGCTCTGTGATCCCACGGGCACGAGTTTGCTCGAGCCCACTGTAACACATCTAGATGGCCGCCAGCAGCAGCGCCTTCACAAGTCCGAAAGTTCCATGGACATCCGTTTGCGCGCAACCATTTCAACATGTCTAAACGGCCATGCTGAGCTGCTTCGGAACAGATATATTCCGACATTTGGCAGCCATTATTCAATGCCCATTTCAAAGCGACAAAATGTCCTCCTTCCGCCGCCAGAGTGCAGACAGCTTGACGCACTTCAAAGCCTTTTTGTCGAGACCAGCGTATTATTTCCTCCTGCGCGCCCTCAACTGCTCCGAGAAATACAGTATCTTGATTGTAGTAGATGCTCAAGCAGCCTTGATCGAATAGCCACTCAAGAGTCTTTTGATGGCCCTGATAAGCGGCTTCATAGCAAGTCAAGCGATGCCCAGGGACATTTAGTGAAGTGAGCCACATCAACGTCGCAATATCACCGAATTTGGCAGCGTTTCGTGTCCATTCAGGCTGCGGCTCAGTAATGTCAAACGCGAATATGTGCTTGGAGTGGAGATATCGCAGCAGATCGGGGCGGTTACCGGCAGAAGCAGCCACAGCCAAACCTTGTCCGCTGGCACCAGCCGCAATTGCCCATTCCAAGCGATTAATTGAAGTTGTCGCAGCCAGGTACGAGGTCGTCACGCGACATACGCCATAAGCCGCATAGTAAGCTTGAAGCAAAGTTTTGCTTGCAACACCAAAAATCCCATTGCCTTTGCCGCAGTGTCGCATAATCAGTGCGATAATCTCCAACGGTAGTTCTTCAAATGTAACTGAATGTTGATCTTTAGTATTCGATATGCTCAACGGGCCAATATCCGACAGGTCGACCGCCACTCGATGCTCTGGCGACATTGCCATTCGGGGCAAAAAGACCTGTGAAGTGGCTGCATGGCCATTGTAGGCAGAAGGCCGGCGCGGTTGTAGCTTCCCACCACCAGAATAGAGCGATGGTGGCGGCGGCATTGCCTGGAAGTTATGGTGCGGCTGTACATCATGATCAGTATGCAGTCACGGCAGTCGCGGCAGAACATGGCATACATACATGTACAGCGCCGCGACCTCGACCCCGACCCCGGCCACCGCGACTCGCCGCCTCGTAACCGTTGGCAAAGTCTAACGTGTCACCGGGGCCAGCACCATCACCTGAAGCATGTGTCACAGCACCGTGTTCGCCACGCGATGGGCCACGCCAGGGCTGCCCACGACCCCGCCCACGTCCGCGTCCTCGCCCGCGCGCCGTTTCGCTGCTTTGCATTGTTGATGTGCTGTTAAATAAACACTTGAAGTCTGATGACTGCTTTCAGAGAGGAATCATCTTATTATCGCCCAAATACATATGTAGTTTGCTAGAATTTGTGTCCATTATTGATGCTGTATGTTGGCTGCTTTGCATTGTTGATGTGCTGTTAAATCAACACTTGAAGTCTGATGACTGCTTTCAGAGAGGAATCGTCTTATTATCGCCCAAATACATATGTAGTTTGCTAGAATTTGTGTCCATTATTGATGCTGTATGTACGCTGCTTTGCATTGTTGATGTGCTGTTGAATATACACTCGTAGTCTGATGAATGTGTTGAGTTGCAGTGAGCTCCTCTCTCCGGTACAGAATATCGTAGTGACCTGCGCAGTCTGTATCAAATGAATGCTTTCAGAGAGGAATCATCTTATTATCGCCCAAATACATATGTAGTTTGCTAGAATTTGTGTCCATTATTGATGCTGTGACATGGTGCATAGACTTGGTTCACGGCTGTGAAACCAGACTGACTGTGACTTAATCTGCAAGATGGAAACGAAATCTCCGTATTTATCATTACTATGCCACTTTCGCCTTACGTACATATGACGAGTACCGTTATCATTAATGATATCTATTATATCAGCGTTCAAGTCAACACATGTTTCACGTAATAGTTTATCGGCATTTATTGACCTGAATATGATCATTAAATAAGTGCCGTGATCACGAAGCGTGGTCTGTAAACACTGTGGTTCGAGGCACTCTGGTAAAATTAGGTTTCGGGCAGCAGGTTAAGGCATTGCGTATATACATGCCGCATACTCATTTTGACACTTCCCGTCACGTCAACGCATTGCACACCATTCCCACGCCGGCCCGCCCAAGGTGATAGCGTTCAATCAACTTGTTCATTAAGGCTACACTGGCTGCTTACTGCCAATACGATGCAGAACGGTTAAACTGAGGCTCCTGCAGCCACCGGCACCACATATTCAGAGATTATAAAAGCATGAATGTGCATTTGTTAACAGGATTAACATATTGTGTGTGTGCCCAGCCAGACGAACGAAATGACGTTTGACTCACTCGCCGAATTACTCATCGCGCTTGACATAAATTCACGCTCACTCAGTGAAATCTATTGCAGAAATATTATAATGGCCGTAGAAACGCGCAGCCAGCAGGCGCACAGGGCACACCCCGACCGCGCAGCATCATCGCCACGTCCCAGGGGCAAAGGCAGCAACAAGTCCACACATAGCACGCTGAACATTGAGGAGCAGCACGGAAAACAGGTCCAACATACGCCGCGACATGATCACACCAAAGAACCGCTGCTGGTGGGTGACCACGTGGAGTACCACCCGCTGCACAAGACATCTCTGACGGTCAAATCTCACGGAACAATTTGTGAAGTGCGCCGCGGGGTAAAGGTCTAAAACGTGCTGATTGTCTATTGGTTGTCTAAACAGCTCCGGCGCAGGGTCCACACCACCACGGCGAGCCGCGCTATGTTATCGAGAATGACAACACGCACAAGAGATCCGTGTACAGCCCGGGCAGTATTGTACGCCTCGTAGCCGCCAATGGGCGCTGACTCGGCAGTGTATGCAGTGTTGAATATTCACATATACATATGTATTGAATAGACTGTCGGCCATGTTCACAACTACTGTGTCATGCGCAATGCGCCACATCATGCAATTCGTCAGAGCTGCGTCATCGCCGCCACGATTGTTGTTCGCCGAGTAAATGCATACATATCAGCGTCACCGATGCGCCTTCTTGCTGAATGCTACGCGCTCTCCAAGCAGCCACCAGAGCGTATCCGTATCGACGGCACCACCGACAACTGCTACTATCCAAGTCTAGCCGCAGTGGTAGCATGACCGTTGAACACAGCGCCCACTTGCGCCGTCTGGCCGAACTGGAGGCCATTGCACGCCTGACCCACGATCCAAGCGCCGAGGCCGCCTACGAGTCCTACGAGCTGGCCATGGCACATGCCGAAAAGGCCGTGGACGCCGAGGTCAGCCCGCGTCTGCACCTGGAGTCGGAGCAGAATATCTGCTCAGATGCTGAGGTGGCGCGTCTGGCCAAAGAGCTGGAGGACGAGTGTTCGGCCATGAAGTCTTTCACGGCGGAGAAGGGATCTCGCGGCCAGGATGCAGCCGCGGACATGGAGCGTGCCGTACAGCACTTTGCCGAATTCCGACAGCACCTTAAGCAGCGTGCACAGTAGTTGACTGGCTCTGTGGCTCTTTATGCTTGCACTGCAATTGGAATATATCACACTGCTGTTGCCCCGTGGATAAATTACATGCACGGCCATTGTCAGTGCCACATATGTACGCATTGTTTAGTTCCTTTCCAATTCTGCACACATCGCGTAATGTGCTTTCTATCTAATGTCTCTAAAATACAACAACACAACTATGCACGGTCACCAAAGAGCTGGTCGTGGAACCGCGCGACGCGTGGATGCCGCACCAGCGACCAGAATTGATCCACATCAATGCCTCCTCTGCTGCCGTAGCCCGTCACTCGTAAACCGCGCAGCCGCCGGCACCGACTGAATGCCACGTACGCCTGGCCGTGTGTGAACAGTGATGCCACGTCCACGTTGACCGATGCCAGGGTCTGTCCCTGCGACTTGTGGATAGAGTACGACCAGGCGAGCGTGAGTGGGAGCTGGGTGCGGGTGGGAGTGTCCACGGACTGCAGCTGTGCTTGAGCATCTTCCAGCCCTTGATGAGTGTCGGAGAGAGTGGTGGGAGTGGCAGTGGCGGCAATGGCATCGGCTACTGCATCCAGCACGGTCATAGTGTCCATGAGCGGTATGCATTCCGTGACTGGTGGAATCAGCACGGATACAGCGCGGCCTCCGTCCTCTATCCGCGGCCGGTACAACTGATTGACCGGGAGATGCTTATTCGTGTATGCCAAACCGTCCAGCAATGGAAAGCGCACGCGGGGCAAAGCAAGTGATACTGCATTCGACGTCGACGGATGCTGGCATGGAAGCACTGCACGCAGCACTGGATGCGCATGCAGCGCCACTTCATCCGCATGGCGGCCCACATTAATCCCAGTATCCAGCGCCTCGAAGCTGTTCACGCGGCCGACAGCACCATTGACCAGTCCAAGGGCGGGACATAGCGTCTGCAGTAGCATCACCTGCGCACCAACTGCCAAGTCCAACTCCCTCTCCAGGCGAGACTGTCGTTCGATAGCATCGCGCATATCGACAGGCATGCTACTTACAGAGTGCGCCTCAGTCTGTGATGATTGTGACGGCGGCGGCGGCTTGTCCAGTGCGTAGTAGCGGTGCAGTGTGGGTGAGCCGAGTTGTCGTAACTCGCGTGCATTCCAGTCGCGCACTTGTCGCCGTAGTGGAAATAGGTGAACGGGTTTATGCATAACAGCTGTGACTGGAGGTGATGTTTTGTTAGCAGGCATGCAGTTTGCTAAACGCATCAGTTGCTCGTCATCCAGCAGCCATTCGTTTGGTGGTCCTGCTCTCAACAGCATTGGCACCAACTGGTCAATGTGTTGCAGATGGCCGCTGTCCAGCGCCTGAAACAGCGGATCCGTCGAGCGCTGTTCAAACGGCAGCGACAAGCGTCTCAGCAGCGCATCAACGGCCGCTTGCCGCCCAAACTGTTGTTCAGTAAGCGGCTGTTCCACGTGCGAATAATCGCGAAAGAATTGCAAGAATGAGCGCATGAGCGAGTCGTCGTGCTGTCGATAAATGCGGTCAAGCTTGAAAATGCGTTGGGATGGCGGGGGCGGCGTTTTAATCGCTCGTGGTGTCTTGGTCTTGGTTGCCTTATTCGCCGGCTCGACAGTGGGTGTCAGCAGAAGCGGCCACACGTCGGCCTGGAAGCAGTAGCGCGGAATTGGAGACTCCATATCGACACGAAGCTGTGTCCACGCCGCCGCCAACGACTCGTCATACACGGGCGCCAGCTGCATGAAATCTCCGCACAGCACCAACTGCAGGCCGCCAAACGGACGCCGACAGCGGCGCAGTCGACGCCCCAGCCTGTCCAGCAGGTCCAACAATTCCGGCTGCAGCATGGAGCACTCGTCCACAATCAGCGTGTCCGTCTGCCGCCAGCGCTCCAGAGCAGCCACGCCACTCCCTGCGGTATCTAGTTGCGCCAATTGTTGTTGTATGGCGGCGCGCATGAAGCGCTCTTTGGCGTGGCGGCCACTCTCGCCGGCGAACGAGGCCAGTAGCAGCGGGACGGGCAGGGCAGTGGTGGGTGAGATGCCTGCCCAGCTGTGCAGAGTGCAGCCGGCGAGTGCCAGTGCCGATACACCTGTGCTGGAGGTGACGGCCACTCGGCGACCACACTCATGGCGCAGATGCCTGATCATCTGCCGCAAGAGCACAGTCTTGCCGGTGCCGGCTACACCAGCATAAGTTATTGATATCGAAGACGTCACGTACCGGCCCCCGTGAAGAAGATGGACGGCCGCGACGCATGAGACACCGCGTCGATAATGCTCTGCTGCTGGGCGGACAGCACAATGTCGGTGCCACGCGGCGAAGATGTGTCCGAGCGCGGGCTGTCACGAACCGCGAGGCCATGTCGACGGCTTAGGGGCGCGATAAACGGCGGCAACTCCCCGTCACCGTTGCCGTACGTGATGGCCACGGTGGACAGCACCGGCTGCACCAGGATCTTGCCCGTGTCAATGTGCAGCAGTGAAGTGACGGCGCCGCCCGTGCGCCGCGCCGGCACGCGTAGCATTAATCGGCGACAGTTTAATTACCTAAGGGCATCTGTTAATAATGGTGCTGTTTAACAGGTGCTCTGCTGTGTCAACGTTTGCGCGCTGTCATTGCACTGTCGTCAAGGCAAACCAACTCTTTTCGATAATCCCCTTTTTCAAATATGAGCGACGGTGTCTTGGACTAAAAGAATGGCATTCAGTAATATATATATATATATAGATAACCATGTTCAGCTGTGCAGTCAATGCTTTTCCGCCGAAAGCACCGATAAATAGATTCTATTTTTTATAGCGGTAAATTGTCACATTGAACTGCCTGCTGACATAGGCAGGCGTACTCGAGCCTCGTCCAGCGTGACACGGCGGGTGGCGCCGAGTTCGGAATATTTCTCCATCTATCCGCGGATCCCACTATTTTGTCCACCAGGTCCTTTGGTGACTCGAGGGAGAATCCCACAGCGTCTAGGATGTCTTCTTCGCGTACAATACGGCTCACCAGCGTGTGTACATACAGATAAGTCATTACATCACAAACGCTTACGTTTTGCTGCTGAACATCTGATGGCGGCGCAGACTTGCCATCACCTTTACTCGACGTGACCGAGAGCACCTGCCGCCCGTCAAAGTCTTGCAATGATATAGCTTTGCGCAATATCAACAACGATTCCGCCAATGCAGCCACGTTGCCTGACCCGGCCAACGATTCGATGTTTGTGTTGGGGACACCGGCCAGCATACACACACACTTCACCGCATCGCCGGGAGAAAACTGTTTGAGCTGGATCGCCAGTGGAACCGGCCTATTATGCCACTCGTCCAAACTGGGAGGCTGACCCGATAGCAAGCAGTGCACAGCTTGCCAGCTACTCGGCACAGTTCCGGCATTCAGTAGTAAAAGGCGACATGCCTGATCACTGGGCATCCGTCGAGCTTCAGCCAGTCTGACTGCATTCACTGCCAATGAAAACGCAGAATGATATCGATTGCGCTGCTGAGCGTGCCCTGATAATGCTTCACAGCGTGTGCATACAATACGCATAAGCGAACACAGCATCCCCAAAGTCTTGTTTGTCGAGGAGCGCGTCGACTGAGACATTGCTGCGGTAGATAAGTATGTTCTGTGTGGCAGTGCAAACTGCTTACGATCAAATTGAATGACAGGTAGATTGACTTCTCCGAGGCCGCATTCGGTCCACTGAGTGGGGACGCTGTTGAAAAGGAACATGTTTAGTACGGCCACTGTAGAGGCCATTCCTCGTTCCACGGTGTGCAGGAGTAGAAGCCAGCAGCTGATCCATCGATCTACGGACATGGTCGATTTTATCCAACGTACAATCGCGTTTGCACCGCCATCATCTTGAGTAGAGCATTCGGCAAGTGTCTGGACAAGAGTATCAAACAGCCGTTCCACATCGGCAATTTGGGCCTCATCTCCGCCGCGCTGTGGCAGCAGTTCCTGCGTCATGACATTCAGTGCGCGCGAAAAGCTTGCATCCATGCCAATTGCGTCCAAGAACCTGAATGTTACATAGATATGCCGCAGTTCTTGAGCTTGCGGCGACACATCGCCATGCTGTTCCAAAAAGTTGTGTGCGCTTTGAACCAGATGCAGTATGTCGGCAGTCATACCCAACAGCTGTAATTTATGGCTGGTCAGTACTTCTTGTAGCTGACCGCGATATGCGGTTAAGGCGTCGACTGCAACCAGCATCTGCGGCAACTCGACATAGACTAATACGAGAATGCGTAGCAAGTATATGCACGCCTCGGAATAGTCGATAGGGCGCTTTGTTTTGGTCATTCTTTGATGCACGGAGCCAATGAAATGTTGCAACACTTGCAGGACCACTCGAAATGCATCAGCCAATGTCTGACCACAGTCTTCGGGTTTCGTAAGCAGACACAGGTGAAGTCGTAGCAACAACAGATCAAGATACATTCGTTGAAACAAATGTGTTGATGTCGCACCGTCGGGCTTTCGTTTTAGTAACGCATCAGCGCCGACTTTCAGTGCAGCATCAACGCGATCCAACCTATCCAGCAAGTCGTTGCTTTTGTTCTGCGCCAACGTTTGATGCAGCTGGACGTATGCCCGATCTAAATCAATCACATCATTGTTGTAATTTTCCTTCTTCTTTGAATCGACGTTTGAGCCTGAAATTGCCGTTCCATTGGGAAAAGTGTCCGGCATTAAGCCGTCTAAAAGCGCGTTGCGCAGGCTGGGTGTCCAGCACATAAATTCGGCATTACCAAGATAAGGAATACTACCACTTTCACTGCGAAAACCTTCTTGCACTGAGGTGGGCCGGCTGTCGATAATTTCGGATCGAACGAACGAGGCAGTGGATGCATCGTTTTGGTTCGTTGGTGTCACAGACGATAACTTGGAGAAGTGTTGAAATTCACCTGACGGTTAGTGGGTCAAGAGGATAGCACACAGTTACATTTTGGATCACCACAGTGGCCTCCCATTGTTTCAAACATGCAAAACGGCACGTTCGGGTCAATATTTAGCACTTTTGACGGCACAACCGTTGACGACGACGAATGATATTCGGTAAATGTTGTCGAAGCGGCGGTCTGACGGTTATGCAAGTATGCATGCAGACGCACTTGCCTGCAAAGGAGGTGATGGCGCGCCACGCATCCCGTGGTCGTTTCCGGACTTGTGATCAGGCAACAAACTCATCCAGTCTCTCAACGAGTACAGCTGTTCATCCACGAATGGAAACGTGGCATCGCGAATAACCATATTAAGTGTTGTGGCAACAGGGAGCGAAAGTGGATCGAGCATGGAGAATACCGGCAGTTGTTCAGATTCCACAATGCCACTTATTGGCCCATCATTCGACGTCAATTCCTTTGAGGCATTAGCGGAAACTTCCAGTTGCTCTTCCCTTTCCGGGGAAGGAACCGGCTTCTCACTCTCCGCAGAATCTTGCCTCTCCATCGGATCGCCATGCGCAAAAGGAGGAGGAGGCAAAGTAGTTTTGCCATCAGATATGTCCATGTCGTCGTCCGCTGAAGACTGCTCTCGTTCGCGATCGCTGTCGACGCTTAAATCGATGCTTTCACATTCTCCATTCAGTTCCTCCGACGTCAAGTCGACCATGAGAATTCCACTTTCCGGTCTAGATGCCGATTCGTCTACTCCGCCTAACGGTTCAACTGCCATCGTGCCATCTTCTTGGCGCGCTACAGAACGACTAAGAATAATTTGACCATATTCACAACATCATACCTTTCGTCTCGCCGACAACCATAATATCCGCGTCATTGAAACCGTCATCGCCGTAAACAGAAGACTCGTCGTGGCTTTCAAATGACGCATCCGTGTCATTATTTTTTGGCTCATGGTGTATCTTCTCATGGTCGTGCTCATTGATACCACCACTATGATCTGACAGGTCGTCATCGGCTGGCTCCAAATTGTCTTTAGTACTTTGAGGTAACTTTGGCTCTTCGGCGATACTACTGTTTAGATTGTTTTCGCACCAATTTCTGACGCGCTCCCACTCCGAGTGGACAAGATTCCAACGAGACTGTGCCGCGTCCAACTGTTGCTTGCTCTGGTCCATTTGCTTGCGAACGTCACGCGCATGAGTCTTGCACTCCACAAGTGCCCCCTTGAGCCTCGTAATCTCGGTGGAAACCTGCTGAAATTTGTTTTTCAGCGCCTCGTTATGTTGCTTGCGCTGCAATAATGTGCGATGCAGAATGTCCAAATGGGTGGTTAGGGTGTTCAAATAGTCGCCAGGATTTTCCAACGAAGCCGGGTTAACCACAGTAGCAACATTGGGTGCGTACACAGCATTTTTCGCAGCAGCTGCTGTATTCGGCGCTGGAGCTCGAGACTTGTCGGAGTCTGGGCGTGGCGCAGCACTGCTGGTTGTTGGCGCCAACAATGTCTCATTGTCGTGAATAATTTTTTGCAGTCTCTTCATCTCCACCTCTATCGCCGTGAGCTTGCGCGAGGAAGGATTTCTCTGCACGGAATGACTGGCTGGAGGTTCTCCAACTGCAATTCGTTTGCGGTATTGACCGCCACCACTGTACCCAGCAGATGATTGGCCGGGATTATATCGCGGGCCAGTGCCAGAGTAATTAATAGCCTTGAGCCTGTTAGCTGGCAGTCCGTCCAGCCCCGCGGCCTTCAGTACTGGCTCCGGGGAATCGCGACGGGCATTGTCCTTGTGGACAGCAGAGTCGCCACCGTCATCGTCGTCCGACAGGTCAATCACCAGCGAATCGCCGTGGACATACTTGGCCGGCTGCATGAATATCGCGGTGCGGTGAGGTCCAGCCCGACTGCGTACCAGCTGTCGAGGAGGTGCCAATGGTGCATGAGCGCGCTTACTGGTCCACTGTGAGCTGGATGGAGCCGTGGACGCGTTCATGCCATCTTGGGCGCGAGCACTTCTGCCACTCGCCACATTGTCGGTATTCGCAGACATAGATGCTAGCTGCGGTGGCTGGCGTGGGGTAGGAACGGCGGGCGCAATCGGCGCATCACTGGCCACTGGGACTGGCGCGGGCGGTGTGGCCGCTTGCACCTGGCGCAGAATGTCGGGCGGCAGAACCGATATGATCTCTTCTATTTCGCGCTGGATGCCGGGGTCTGTGGGGTGTCCGCGGTCGGCATTGGCACGCTGACTCTGCAGCAGCTGCAACACCAGCGCGACCACTTCGCTTTCCATTCGGTGTGATTTGGCGGTGTGCTGGGATTGTTTCGTGTCAGTCAAGCGTTGTGCTAATCAACAGGCATCAATGGCGTGCATATTTACTTTACGTCATTGGCGCATTAACAATATTCGAGCAATAAGCAAGGCAAACATCAAGTGCTAAGCTTTCCAGTAATTCAGGCCGACAACTCTTTTATAAATATTCAGTATTTATTAATTTTGAATCGTCATCATACTAGTCAAAGGCCGGGGTCCACTCCACAGTCACCATCAGCTTGGAAGAGCCAAAAGTGCTGTGAAATAGGCGACCATTGAGATAGTAGGCAGAAACACAGGAATCAGAAAGCATGTAGTGTTCCAATCTTGTCGCATAAAGAACAGCTCGCCTTGTTTGGTTTTTGTTGAATTAGCCCGGCATTCCCATCCTTGTGAGATGAGTCCGCATTGAGAAATTTTGGGATTTCTCCCAGGTGAACGTTCGCTACCCTTTCTTCTCCTTGTGTTGACGGAGAATAGGGTGGCTGCAATCAGCAGTGATAGCAGGAGCATTGCAGTGGTGAAAATTGGTGCCGAATTGAGTCAAACAAGCAGGTATTGACTCACAAGCCCACTAGCCGCTTGTGGCCGGACAATTTCCCTGCTTATTGCTGAGGTGGCTGCAGGCGTGTCCGCCTCAGAGGAAGTATCTCTTGAAATCAATCCTGTGCCAGAAATAAAACAGTTCTTCTAGTTCGAAAATGCTCTTGATCTCTGCTACAGTATAGCTGGCCACTGAATGAATACCGGTCAACAACTGGAATTGGGCAGGTGGCTGCAATATCTAGGCTGCAAATGTCTACTCATCATCGGCATGCTGGCCACTGCCGAGGAGCTTGCACATTCGAGGTGAAAAAATATGTCACAGAAACGGCTCTTTCCTCCAAGTCTCTTACCACGTCGTCCAAGATATTTCCTTCAAGAGCGCACACAATTCTGTCACTCCATGTAGCGGGTTCGGCTCAAATAATCGCAGAGCAATGTAGCCAAGGTGAAGCAATTTATTGCCGCTTATTATGGCTGCCACGCCGACATGCGGCCCGCCTGTTTGTGAGAGCGATCTTTATCGCGGACTCCGCGCCGCTCTCGTTTCGCCTGTGCCGATTGTTCAATCTGCGCCTTCCGTTCGGCATTGGAATTGGCGGCGGCAGTCCGTCCATTGTCGTCATCGTCGCTGCTGCTGTCATCGGCATCGTCATTGTCTTCATATGCACCATTATTGCCGTCATCATCTTGATGATCGTCACTGCTAAATCCCTCTTCCACATCGTTGCCTGCGTCGACGCCAAGCAGAGAACAGACGGCGCCATTTCCACTTGCCAGCTGTGTCTGGAGGCCATCGCCGTACACTGATCGCAACAGCTGAAGGCGAGCATGCACCGTCCAGCTGTCAATGTCCATCTGTTCGTGCCGGCCAACCGGGAAGGAGTATGCGGGGAACGGGACGGCGGACGGGAAAGCCGCCAGCGCCGCATGAACCTCGCGGAATGAAGACTTTTGAGCGGCACGGTCTCGTTTGGCCACATGCTTGCTGCTGCCGGCCTCAGCGGGCGACATGCGACCCGCGCTGGCCAGTGCCGACACGGTGCCGAGTGTGGCCGGTAGTAGTGCCGACAATTCCGCACTGTAATCAGCGCTGAGTAGGGCAACCTCGGCTAGCGTTGCTAGCGCCTCTCCGGCAGCTACCCGCACCTGCACATCTGCACTGTGTAGCAGAGCGTCCACGGTGTTGAAAGTGGTTCGGAACTGTTCCGTGGAGAGACTGGCCGTGTCCGCGGCCAAGAGAAACGTCAGCGCATGCACAATGCCCACCTGGACGGGCGGTGTCGCCTTGGCGGGACCGTCACCGCTCAGCACTCCCAGCAGCGCGGTGCTTAATGTTGATATGGCTCTTTCGGCGCTCTCGGCACACACTACGCACAGCAGCGCCACGGCACGGGCCGCATCAGCCGCCACGGGAGACATTGTGAGCTCCGTGCCGTCAACACTCTCGCCAGCACCGCCATTATCATGGAACGCCAAAACACCACGCATTAGCTCATAGGCATCTCCGTAGAATGTGTCGTCGTCTACAATGTTGTGTGCAAGTGCCAAAACCGCATACACCGTGATACACTGCGCCATCTCGCCCTCTGCGTCCGCCGCTCGTTTCATGCACCGCCTGACCGCCTGCTGCAGCTCCTCGCCCACATCGCCACGAGCAAGTGCACGATGAACGGCGGGATAGGGATGTGACACCGTGAGTGCCGTCAGCAGTGCCGTGAGCGCCTCGCAGCGGATGACGGCACGCTTGTCGGCCAGCAGACGCGTCCACTGCTCCAGCCGGCCACTCAGGCCCGGCGTGGAGGCACCAGAGTCATCGCCGCCGGCAGCAGCAGCAGATGCACTGCCAACAAGCGCCGAGGTAGACAACTTGTCGCCACCGGAGCGACGTTCGCGCCGCCTTGCATGCTGTCGTCGCTGCTGCAATTGCATTTTGTGTGGCGTTGTGGCAGCTGTGACGCATGCAACCAAGCGCTTCGTTAACGTTATTCATTAACGTAAATATCTAAACCACAAAGTTGACAAGTACCGCTGCCGCTTGTGGACGTCGACCAAGCGCTTCGATTGTTGACAATCTTAACTATCTTGTACATATTGTCGTCGCGGCAGTCTTGCTTGCAACCATTGGTATATACATATGCAAGTATTGCTGTACGTTGCCGTCATCACTTACATATGCATTCGTTACTTGATACTGCCATACATATGCATCCATTGCTAGTTACCGCAATTCATCTGTTGCCACACCTAGCACCCAGTTCTAGATACTTTACACGTTACGCCGTGGTTTTATGGCGTAGTGTACTTAGTAGACATTAATCCTTTGTTAGCCGTCTTATTCCAAGCATTATAGGCAAGGTAACTGTAGACCTATGACTGATTCTGCACACTCATCCACTTGTCGACGGTACAGCTCCTTGCCCAACTTAAACAGAAGATATGTATTGCGTGTGACTGACAACCTAACAATACTGCATTTGCAGACTACTTCAGCGAATATATTTTATCTCACGGCTGCATTGCGTCCTCTTGGTGAAGCATTTAATCCGGGAAGCAAGTATTAACTGCATACTCACATATACAGTGATGTGCACTGGCAACGTATGTTTCCACTATGACAAACTATGTACATATACAAGACATGTGAGCCGCCTTAATGTAATAAACTTGCATACTCTATGGCGGCGGTTCAAGGCTTCGCAGGAACTCATCGGCCACGGCTGCGGCATCTATCTGCCGCACATCGGCACCTCCACGCCGCTCCTGAATCTTTTGCCGGCGCTCATCTAGCCGTCGCCGTCGCTGCTCCCTCACTCTGTCCACCCGCGATCGTTGTGCTTCGGTCTGCTTGTGCAGCTGACTCAGCTCCTCCATCTCCCGTCGCCTCTTGTCCTCATCTTCGGAGAACTGGTAGTGTGCCGCTCCCATCTGTCTGTTGTCCTTGCTGGCGTCGTATCGCTCATTCAGGCGAGCGTGGCTTCGGAACAGCAGGTCTGCAACACAATATGCACTTGTCAGCAAAGATTAATTAGTGCAAGAGAATGTACTCATGTACTCGCCTTCGAATTCATGCTGAGCCTCATCTTGCCGACGCTCCACTTCGGCTTGGAGGGACTGGCGCTCGCTGCTGGAACCTGTAGATGCGTTCGAGAGTGCCGAGTAGACGGGCGGAAACATGTGGAATCCGCGCGTCTCCTCCGCACTGTACTCCTTGTAGTCGTCGTCCAGGTTTACTGTCAGTCCGACCAAGCTACGTGCCTGCGAGCGTGGCACCGTGCGCTCTCGTCCAAACTCGTCTGTCACCGTGATGAAATCTTCTTGTTCAGTAGAAGAGACCTCATTGTATGCATCGTTGTCACCGTGCGGACGTCGCGAGGACACCACCGTGGACTCTTCGTACTGCTTGCGGTCAAAGTCCACCATCACATCCTCGTTGTCGAGCATGTCTCGTTCGCGCTGGTCTTTGAACTGACCGGCCGCCAGCCGCTCATACAGTGCAGCCTTCTCACGCAGTATGGCCATGCGCTGCTGGGAGCCGGGGTCCTGGTCCAGGATGGCGCGTCCCGCCTGCCGCCTCATCCACTCGTCTTTGCGTTCGCGCTTGACTGCCGCATGTGGCGCGCTACTACTACCACTACTCCCCTCTGCATTGCTGTTGGTTGATGACTTCTTAGTTGCATCCTCGGCGACACGCGGTCTCTTGTGTGTGGTGGTGGTAATGGCGGTGGTTGCGCCGGCGGGAATGGCAGATTTGGCGCGCCTAAACTCGGCCTGCTTCTTGAATAGCTCGGCTTTGAGGTCCAGCACCTGCGCATATGGCAGACATGGTCAGTGCATGCGTGTGTGCGTGTGTGTGTGAATAGATACACATAGAGTGGCTGCGGATATATCACGCATTGCACGCACCGAATTGGCGCTGACTTTGATGTCCTTGCTGGGCTTCCACATAAACTGCTTGCTGCCAACAGGAAAATAACAATCTATGCTACATGTGACGACATGTGGTTACAATTGTTACATGCTCCCCCACGTTAGCCATACGGGTGCAATAACATACGTCGGTAGTTGTCCGAAGAATACTTGACATCAATGAGTGTATCTCGAAGAACCTTTCAATTGCCGTGCAGATATTGGAAGCACCTATACAGCTGACAAAATCACATAAATATGTCAAAACAAAAAGGCTTTAGTTTGGTTGACTGTTGCGGTCAGGCGCGGGTTTGGACGGCATTTGCCGAAATGTTGTGGACACAGCTCCATTGGCCGATTGTGTGGTGCCGGGTGCCGTAATAAAAGATACTGGTGCTGCCGGGTGTTGATGCGTCGTGGGCGATACCATGAAATGTGACGCTGGTTTGCTGCCCATTGCAAAGGCCGACTGAGACCGTGTGTGATGCAGCGGGTGGTGGTGTTGATGCTGTTGCTGAGCCGGGCCCATCGCAGGTGACATTGAGTATCGCAGTGTCGACGGTTCGGGAGTGGCCGATGCGGCAGCACCCACGCGGCGCACAGTAGTTGGCGAGGGTGATGGTTGCATGAGCGGGCGTGCAGAGTTCAACGGAGGTGTAAGAACGCCGAGTTCCAGGTCCGATGAATTCAGGCCGCGAGTACCGCTACCTTGGCCGCCACCACTGTTGCTCGTCGTCGCCGAATACAAGTCCGTGCTGAATCGGGGTAGAAGCCGGTAGCGATCATTGCGGGACAACCAAGCTCTCACACCGGCCGTTTGTGTGGTATACCGGCCACCGCCAAACAGTGTATCCAGGACAGAGGTTGGCGGGTGCAATGTCAACCAGCGCACAATCAAAGCACAGCTGGCCAGCAGGAGCAGCAGTGCCAGTGGCAATAATCTTGCCGCGCTTGAAACAGCGGCGTCTGCCACCTCGAATGCGCCGCCTTGGTCACGATCCTTGTCATCAATGGCACTGCCGCCGCGGTCAGGTAGCAATAGTAAGGCGGCACCGAGTGTCCAAGTCAATCGATGTCCACGGATCCGGTCTACGGATTGAAATTGCGTATCTGGTGCTATGCCGTCCGTGTCCCCGTCACTTGGCCACTCTAACGGTGCGGTTGAGGTATCGCTGCTGTTGGAGGCAATCGGCATGCCGAACCCTTCATGCAATAGTGTCAGCACCCACGCTGCCTTGAAGCACTGTCGGCGTAATGTGTCGTGTGTGCCGCTAGAGTACTTTGCCTCCAGCGTGCTCCGTTCACTGGCACAGAACTCATTTGCACTGATGCGTAATCGGCCCAAGCCAAACGCGCCGCCCAAGTCAAACACTTCCTCCGTGGTGTGCCTGCATCACCTAATTAGACAGATCTCTGTGGATACAGGCGATAATCAACATACCAATACTCCGAGACACCGACAAATCTCTGAGTCGCATAATCAACCAGTGGCGCGCGGACTCCATCGATAAGGCATGGTTTCCCCGTCTCGGGATCGCACTTCACTGTCGTTCCATCACCAGAAAGCAGTGACGGCAGCATTTCCATGCATTGAGTCAAGTTGCCTGAGCCATGAATGGTCTCTGTCGACGCTGCCGATTGTTCGCTGAAGCCAACAGGCAGGCATGGGTCTGACAGTGGTACGTGCGATGACTGGCAGGATAACATGTATAGATACATACCTTCAGCAGAACCGCTGGGGGAAGATATGCTGGCCAGATGTCGATGCTGCGCCTCGTTGACACCAAGGCCGAGATATGATGCGGCAAAGACCGACAGCCGTTGACCGAGCACGGTAATGTTGGACAGCTTGCCAGCGTATTGGCCAAGCTTATTCGGCGACGGTTCAAACGCAATTTGTGCCGACGCCCCGCCCAAATCCATAAAGCCCACCGTGGCGCCTGTTATCATATAACATTTCTCTATGGACTGCATGTCTCTCACCACTGCGCAGAGAGCCGAGAATATAGTTGAGGGCCAGCCAGCCAAAAAGACCTTCACTCTCGCCGCTGATTAATTGCACGTGGTCGCCTACACACGGCTCGGCTACAAAATCGCTGTTCACCAGCACCGCGTGACACACGGACGACAAAATGCGTCGCTGCTGATCCTCCGCTAACAGCCTCATCCCCGCCGTGGCCATTAAGTAGAACGGGGTGTGGGCGTGTGCATCCTGAGGGACCGTGCGTACTGCAAACTCGAGCAGCGGACGCATGTACTCTGAAACTGCGGCGTCATCTTGGCCGGCCAGCGAGGCCAGTCCCACGTCGACACGGTGCTCCCACTCGGCGCCACTCTCTTCCAGCACTCCGGCACTGGTCCGCCGATACACCTGGACGCGCGATCTGCACCATTGAGTTCACAGTGAATACACGGGTGTATGGTGTCGAGACACTGACGCGCACCCTGATGAGCCGGCGTCCACCGCGACAAAGTATGCCATATCTCCAGCTACATCTCCCACCACTCCCGGCGACAATGAGTCTGCAGACAAGCCATCCACCGACACCATCATGAAGACCACCCACACAACCACTAGCGCTGCCAGCAGTACCAGACAGGACCGGAGCATGGTGCCTGCACGTAGTCAACAGAATGCAAAGCTGCCAACTCTGACGGCAGACCTCTCTTCACCACGCCCCATCTGCGCCGGAACCCAAATGGCGATCGTGTGAGCGGCGTATAGGCCGATGTGTTACCGCTGCCGCCGCCGAGCGAAAGTGCCGCAGCAGACGTTGCTGACGGCCACATTAAAGCATTTTCAGATGTGACTATCTTAAGCGCAATCTGTGGATAGTTCACAGAATATATATATATATATATATATGTATGTATGTGTGTATGTCTATGTATGTATGTATGTATGTATGTATGTATGTATGTATGTATGTATGTATGTGTGTATGTAACTCTACAGTTGTATGTATGTATGTATGTATGTCTATAGTTATAGTTGTATGTGTGTATGTATGTATGTATGTATGTCTATGTATGGATGTATGCATGTATGTATGTATGTATGTATGTATGTATGTATGTATGTATGTATGTATGTATGTATGTATGTATGTATGTATGTATGTATGTATGTATGTATGTATGTATGTATGTATGTGTGTATGTGTGTATGTATGTAGCGGCACGTCCAGTGCAGCCTGGCTGAACGGCGCCTCCTGTTGAACTGATGGTTAAATGGCCTTCCAAGCCATCGAACCGGCATGATATGCCGCGTTTGCAACCAAGAAATCCCCACGCAAGGTGGCGGACTGTGTATGTATGTGTGTATATGTGCCATCAGGCACGGGATTGAAGGCTGGAACCAAGAACAGAATCTCGGACGATTTGCCGCATTGGCGGTGAATGGCCGAGCAGAGGATTTAATAACCAGACAAGTCTGGATATGTGCACTGCACAAGTCATGGGGCCAACGCAAAGATGAGCACTTTGCGACCCTGCTTCGCGCCCTCCGTGTGGTAGCGGATAAGGTGCTTGGGCGAGAAAGAGGTGAACAGAATGGGTTGATCCGCCAGGATCCTCCCACAGCCGGCATTGGGTGAACAACCCACAGATCACCGATGAGCTATGCGTGTATACCGTAGCAGTCATCAGATGGGTGCAATATCCCCATACTACATGTCCGTGTCACAGCGGCGTGTATGAAGATATGGTCAGCCGGAATTAAACACTCCGTGCAGCCAAGTGTCAGTTGGGCAGACCCGATGCTGTAGGGGAGGGCGGGAGTACCGTGTACCATGGCGGCACGATAGCGGTCAGTAAGCCTGGTGTCTGTGACACCTGGAAAGCCGTTACAGAACGGAGATCCATAAGGATCAATTAAATAGCAGACCCGATGCTGTAGGGGAGGGCGGGAGTACCGTGTACCCTGGCGGCACAATAGCGGTCAGCAAGCACCTCAGCAACATTCAGTTGCACTCGGTAACGAGAAGATCATAAGCGCCTTTGGCGCAAGCGGCATCCACACTTTCACCTCATGTCGACTCCTGGAACAACTGAACACTGACCTCCGAAGACTCCGCCGCATCAATAAATCACGGTACTATGGAGCAAACTGCTGGCGCTCATCGGCACGAGCCAGGAAGGGCATAAGTAGTGTAAGTCCCACCTCGGCATTTTGGCAGTCTCTTGGAACCGGGCTGATTACGCGGCAAGGCGATATATACAGGAGACGGCATTGACTCGGGGTCATTTCCCGCCACTGGAGGGTTTTCTCGGGATGCAGACGTCGCAGTAGTGTAAATAGAGTCGGAATTAACTGACTGTATGTATGTATGTATATGTATGTGTATGTATGTCTATAGTTGGATGTATAAATGAATAAGCGTACACATCTCGGTGTGCGTTCCGTGGAACAGATCCAATTTGAATAACTTGCTTCTATTCAATTGAATGCTGCGGCATACCAAACAGATATAACTTGAACTATAGCTATGCGGATGCTGCTGCTTCTTTAGACTTTTTGTGATGCTTATTCTTGTGCTTCTTGCGCTTCGGAATGGAGACGATTTCGGAGTGCGGGGGCGACTGCTGCTGTGTCGGAGTGTGCACTGGTGTGGCAAGCGATTTGGCAGCTGCCGAAAGTTTTTTCGAGTGCGCCACCGCCGGCGAAGGAGACGTTGACATCACGGTACTCGGCGACGTTTCAAAGTCGTCATCGTCATCGTCGCCATTACTGCTCGAGGAACCAGCGCTATGCTCATCGGCAGTTGGCGGCTGATGGTCGACCGAGGATGCGCTTTCCGTGTCCGTCGCTTCGCCAGAATTGTCACTAGCTACAGCTTCATGGTGATCGCCGTCATGGTCAGTCGCAGGATTTCCAGAGTCGGTCTCGAGCGCTGCTGCCTCTGGCTTGGGTGTCCCCGAGGCTGAATCAAACTCGTTGACACGCGCCGCATAGTCCACTTCGGCCTTCACATTATACTCGGACTTGAGCTCAGGCGCCAGCTTGGACCATTCCAATCCAAGAAACGAGGTCACCTCGCGCTGGTTGGCAAACTTTGTCGGGTCCAACTCGCGACGCTTCTCTGCGCAAAACATCAAATAGCCACTGAAGCGTTTCGGGCGGCCGTCATCAACACGCTTCCGCTTCACCTTGCCCTCCTTCTTGCCTCCCGGGGTCTTGGGCGATGCTTTCTTGATGGCAGATGCGCTGCTTGCTGTAGGCTGCGGTGCCGAGTCGGTGGCATTGAGTGCGGCACTCAGTTCATGCACAGTCTGCGAAGGCATCATGACGCGCATCGCATACCCATCAGCACTGGGATCCACCATGCGCGCGCGCACATCTGCCCACGCTAGAGCCAGTGCGTGCTGGCCCCTGGCAACCTCGTACTGTCCATGCGCGATTATGTGGTGCGCTTGAACAATCTGGCGATATTACTCAGCAGACACACACACAGACACAGCGCGCACCTTTTCCAGCGATTCGTCCGTGAATGCAATGTCTGCCAGTGACGGGACTGCTGGCTGGGCGGTGCCGGCCATCGCGGGTGAATTGTCGGCGGACATCTTTCTTCCACGAGGCGATCGGTCGGGGAAAATGTGGAAAGAAGAAAGTTATATTTTAATCACCCCTGCGCCGCATTATTCATACTTGCAGCAATGCAAACGTGAAAAACTTGTATTACTTAAAAAAAGAAACTGGTATAGCGGTCGCAATTAAAGTTGAAATTCACTCGTTCAGGGCCACACTATCGCTGTCGTTGTCGCTGTCGCCGAAGCGTTCCTTTCGCAGTGGACGTGTCGCTATGATAATTTCGTGATATTCCTTAATTTTTCGGCACAGGGCAAAAACAGTGTCCCCATTGCAAGCTTTCATCAGCGCATCATAGCGTTTGGTGCCCAATTTATACCACAGTAATGCCGCATCCGACGACACGCGAGTTGCTACTACCCCGATGAAGTTTCTAAAGTGTCGCGAGAAGTGATTAAAATTTATCGGCTGATTAAAAACCTTGCCATTAAATGTTAAACCGTACAATTCTGCTGCCACTTCGTGCGCTTGCTTCATAAATGGAATATATGCGAGTAAGGCTAGGTCGAAACGCGGCAATATATCGTTCGGCTCGTAGACTGCATTGCGGATAATTTCATCTTGTATCGTATCGCTGCTTTCAGCTATTACTTCTTTCGGAATACGCTTGATGTACCTTGAAAACACATCTTGAACAAGGTCATTAAAAGCCCTATAGTTTTCAAGAAACTTTATCCGGTATTCCATCTACGTTGTGTAAGATACTGACATTCTCTTCATGCAGCAAATATTTACCTCGAGCTGTCCACGATAATTAGAAACAATCAGGCGATAGCTCTTCCACCAAAAACTTTGTCGCGGTACAACCGTTTCGATGATCTTTTTAAGCCCCTCTAATGTATTTCGCTTCCGACTAGTTTCCAACCAGTGGATGTGCGCCGTTAGCTCGCCGCTTATCTTGCGTAACTTATAGTTAGGTTCCAATGACTCGGAGCTTGAACCCGACGACAATGGCGAGCGCTGCTCGAAAGAGGGGCTGGAAAGAGGAGACCATTCCGGAGTGACAGTCGCGTCATCGCCGTCATCACTGGCTGTCGGGGTGGGCACACCAGTAGGCAAAACCGGTACAAATAGAGCAAATAGCCAGCACGCGCTAAAAGGCGAGAAAACGACGCGTGCGAGCATTGCGGAATAGTTTGCACAATGCGCGCGAGAATCGAATGTCAACGCCGCTGCAGCGGAAATTAAATCTCCGCCCGCATCTCCACCAATGAGAAGCGCCTCCTGATTGCGCTGAAGTCAAATCCACCAGTAAACAACGTGAACAAAAGTTAAATCTAAGTGGCCATAGATAAGTTTAGTTATGTGTGTGAGCTCAGCAGTCAATGCCGGCTGTTGTTGATGATTTATCTTAATCTTTCTTGGCGCGCCGCTTTGCATAGAACCCCTTCTTGGAGGCGGGCGAGCGGCTGCCCGCGGCTGCTTTCCCTCCCGCCTTACTGTAGGTGCGCTGGAAGAACTGGATAAACAGCAGCAGGTAGCTGTTGATAAGTGCCCAGCCAAATACACCGGCACGCTTGTCGCCGTAACACCCGGCCGCCTTGCCGGCCAGCTGTCGGTTGGCCTCGGCGCTGTAGCCACCGCCAAATACGTGCCATGTGGCCAGTGGCACCTGCACGCCCGTCCACTTGGCAATGGCGTCCACCGCCTCCACCTGATAGATTACATACAGTCCAAAGTTGATGAATGCCAAGTCGACGACAAATTGAATGATTTGCATGGTGGTCAAGTACTTTTTCCACCAAATCGGCTTGGTGGTGACACTGGCGCGCGCATAGTAGTAGTACACTGTCATCAAATGTAAGTTAAATTACACACATGGGTAGGAAATACACGTACTCAGCACGTGAACCATCAAGTTTAGCACGATGGGAACCCAGCTCTAAATATCATTAATGTTGAAGATCATACGCACAATGTGACAAAAACTTGCCATGCTGACGCGACCAATGAGCTCCGTGTAGCAGAGCAGCATGGTCATGGAGTGGTGGAACCAGTGAAGAAACTCGACTTTTTTCTTTCGCACCACCAGGAACGCGGTGTCAAAGAATTCGTAAAACTTGCACAAGTAGTTCAGGTAGTAGAATAGCTCCAGGCGGCGGTCATTCTCGTAAGACTCTCGATGGCACAGTCCCCACATCAGTCCATCTACGAGCATACATTAATTAAAGAAGTGAGTATATGTGTATGTGTATGTGTAGGATAATAGCATAAGTGATCATAGTCACGCACTCTCTAGCACGCGAGGCAGCAAATTCTCCACAATGAGAGCGAGCAGCACTGCCGACACCGCCGATAAGAAGATATTGTGCAGGAAAAAGAGCGGCCGCAACGTGAACGCCGGCATGGACGGGCTCCGAAATAAGCGCTGACCGCCATGCACGCACACGTAATAGGCGAGCATGGCGTACAGGACGTGCCACGGGTCCGCAAATGGTAGCGGGGACGCGGCAGAGAACTTGAACTGCTCCGGTACGATGGTGGGGAAGAACTTCCGCCACACGGGCGCAAAGACAAAGTCGTACACGGGCGACGCCGACGCGAACGACTTCATGAGGATATTTTCGTTGCCGTTGTGGCCTTAATCACGCTGGATTAGGGTTTCTCTGAAGCTGTTGAAATAGGTTAAAAGGCATAGGCTAATAGGCTTCCTCATATTCGGCCACCCAGCTTCCTTCTACGGCAATATATACATGTGGTATACTATATTTTATACGAGACACAGCACTGGCTGCATAAATTTAAAATACCCAACTTGGAACTTAAATAAACTCTGCAAGAGTGGTAACGAGGTTCTTGCTGCTATCGTGCGAATTCAATTTATACTTGTCCTCATGCGATTTCAAGCACTGCGTGCCTACATACAGGAAGGCCATTCAATATCTCGTTCATCTGGAAACATTGGTATGCACGTTACTGCGCTTTAATACTCTTACCGCTAATACTTAATAAAGGCTGTTTCTGAAGGCTCACTGCAGGTGACGTATACGTGATTCCATATATGGAATCAATAAATACTATCTAGCTGTAATCTGTAATCTGTAATTCCCTGCAGGGAATTACAGAATCCAACTATTCAGTGATGGTCGGTGCGTATGTGTCTACATATGTCCCCACTCCATAGTGGAAGCATGCTTTAAACGCTGACTTCCATAAACTCAAAATTTGGTGTATACCAAGGGTGGGCAACGAGACGAGACGTCTTACTTTATGTTCAGTTAACACTGTAACCTGAACAAGAACTTCATATTAATGCTGCAAGACATCTACTGTTCAGATCATATGTACTACTGCATACTGCAAGACAGAACAAGATACGTCAAGAACACATTCGTACACACTGTATATGTAAATATGTACATGCTGCAAGTCTAATCGCCCTTGGCAGAGACACAAAGGGCCACCCCCGCAGTGACCAGTGCCATTCCCGCCCACGCCTCTGCATCAGTGTCAGGGTGGTTGTGAGATACCATTCCACATTAGACAACCTGCACCGCCCATCGGTTCTCCAAGCACCAGTGTGCCCATCAGTGTGGTGAATATGAACGTGAGTGAATTAACCACGGGCACCGCGACGGTGATGTCTGTGCGTATCGGCACATGTTAAGTACGCGGAAGAGGAAGTCAGATATGAACTCACCGGCATCCCGCAGCGTCAGGTAGTAGACCACGGAGCCGCTCATGTTGAGCAGGAAGGGGACGAGGAACTGCACTGGAGCGTACAGTATAGTGTAGCTGAGCCACAGCACACTCTTACGGGCAAGTGGCACAGCTGTCGCAGGAAGGAGTGGCCCTCACCGGGGAGCGTGTTCCTCTTCAGCCACGGGTTGGTGGCACCCCAGAGTGCGGCCACCGCGACAAATGCCGCCGCCTGTTCCATCGCTGAGTACGTGTGTAGAGACTGCACCCACGCACGCACACACCCACGCACAACAATCACCCCTGTCTGTCTGGGTAATCAAGCGCCACTGCAAGCACTCGGCAATGCAGGACCCGCACGCCGACACCGAGTGGAATGACATCCTGCGTGCCAAGGGTATCTTGCCGGCCAGCACTGCGCCCGGCTACGTGGACCCTGAGGAGAAGGTGGCGGCGGACGCGTTGGCCGATGCCGCGGAACAGGCCATGCGGGACACGCGCGGCCGGCTGATGGCCCGTGTGGACGGTGCTGTGACGCGTGTGGACGGCAGCGACGATGACGCGCTGGACGCGGAGCTTGACGAACTGCTGGACGATGATGATGCGCGGTTCATGGCACAGTACCGGTACTTTCTGTGTGTAGTGTATCTCTTATTGCTGCGGCTCACGGTGTGTGCTACATAGTCAGCAGCGGCTGGAGGCGATACGGCGCGACGCAGAGAAGGCTCCGACCGGCGCTGGACAGCTGAGCGATATCACGCGCGCCGACTTTGTCCGCGAGGTCACGGAAGCCAGTCAGCGGCACTGGGTCGTGGTGCTGCTGTATCAGCCGGGGTATCGGCAGTTCAATGTGCCCATTGCTCTAACTAACTACTGGCTGACTGGCTTGCGTGCAGAGTGCCGCTCTGCCAGCTGCTGGCCGCGCATCTGTCGGCGCTGGCACCGCGGTATCCGCATACCAAGTTTGTGCGCATACTGAGTGATCACTGCATACCCGGCTATCCCGACCGTAATCTGCCCACGCTGTTGGTGTATGGACAGGGTGACATTCGGCGTCAACTGGTTGGTCTCGGCTCCCTTGGCGGTGAGCGTACTCGCATTGAAGGCAAGTTGTGTTAATAGTAAATACATACAAAGATGTAGATACAAGCCCGTGCACAACTATATTCACACGTACATACATACACATTACATTACATATATAACCTTTCAGACCTGGAGAAATTCCTTCTGGCAGCGGGTGCAATTGACCGCAGTACCCAGCTGGCTGAGCGACGCCGCAGGGCAAACTCTGAAAGCGACGGCGAAGACAATGACGAGGAATGACGCAAAATATAAACTTGTGATTATATAACACGCTCTCTTTTGTTCAGAATGCAACAGTGGCAGCGTGAAAGCGCCCACCAGCCACGCGATTGCCCGAGTTGCTTAACAATGGAACACGCTCGGCGCCACTATCCACCCTCGTCTCAGTGTCTGCAAGTCGCCGGGCCATCAAGCGTCGGAACATTGGCCGCACCAGCCACACGGCAATCACCAACACGGACAGGTACTGCAGCCAGACCCACTGCAACACCTCGCCCACACTCGGACTGTACTTGAACTCATCTTCCCCATACCGAATCCTGCCCTTCACAACCAGCGGCTGTGCCTGTGTTCTGGCCACGGTTGTCCACACTGGCGCCGTGTCCATCACAGCCACCGTGAATACTTGCAACCATGAGCCGTGATTATGCTACAAAATATTTATAGCCGCCCTACCTTGACGCTCAAAGTAGCGGCCAAGTAGTGAAGACCACTCGGCATGCTGTGGATTCTGTGTGGCCAGCGTAAAGTTCAGAATCGGCTCGTCGGCATTCGGCGAGAGTGGCGATGTCTGCCACGGCAGCAGTGAACGCTGTCTGAATGCCATATCACAACTGATCCACACTGCTCCAGCATCCTGAGCCACACTGTTTGCCTGCAAGTACACCATACTCTCCATGATCAGTGGGAAGCGTTCCTGCAAAAGTTTATTGTTTTATGTATGTGCTCGTAGAATACACTATACGCACCTGCAGCCGATAGCGAAAGAAGAGTGCCAGCTGCACCGAGCCGACCGACTCTCCGGGCGCCATTGGCACCCTCAACTCAAAGTCCAAATAATCATTGCGGCCATCCACGTCCACATCCACCTCGGCAAACTGCGAGCACATCGGCGTGACTACCTGCATACTATACCAGTATAGCGACGGACCTTGCCCTGCACGGCGCGCTGAGTGCCATTCGGCGCCGCCCAGCGACTAAACACCGGATCGGTGGCCCAGACAGCGAGCAGCCGCGTGCCACCACCGGCAGCGTTGGAGTAGCCATCTCGCCCCGTCACAGTGACCATAAACTCTCGCTGGAAGCGCACCAGTGGCTGTTCACGCCAACTGCTCTGCTTCAGCCAGAAGCCTATAAATCACTGTTTAGCACGATGGAGATTGAGTGTAGCATGGCGTGCCCGGTGAAGACAGCACTACAAGCATCGGCGCCAATAGAGTGGCAGCAACCACCAGCACTGTGAACAGAGCCGCAGCAGAACATGCCGGCGCAGAGTGACGGCGCAAAAGTGGTTCCGCTGTCAGTTGCATTGTGATAGTCTAAACTGGACGTTAAGCAGGCAATTAATCCTGCGCCACGGCATTCCTGCCACATTCGCTGATTATGGAAAAATGGAATGGAAGCTGATTTATTACTGTTATTGACTCAATTCAACGGCAATCCTGGTGCCGCCCTTCTCTAGAACACGCACAATCCACTGTCGGGCCGCAGTGTTCATGCCGGTCTGCTGGCCGATTGTCACCACCATATCGGCAATGCGCTCCGACTCCAGCATATAGCGCAGCGACCACAGTGTTATTTTTCTGTTCATTTCCTGTCGCCTGGCCGTCAGCGGTGCCTGCGAATGTTATGAATATCAATAATCATTACCTCCATGCGTACCTGACCATCAGATGCGGCAGTAAGGTTGACACCCAGAGTAGAATCAAGGAAATTAACACCCTCGGTGTATATTATCTTGCATGCCAGACTGGTGGCCAGCAAGTGTTTGCGATAGGGAACGGGCAGCAACTTGTCGAAGCGGGACTGCCCGTCGTGGGACTGAGTGACCAGCTGTCGCACGGATTCAGGAACACAGTGCAGCAATATATCGCGGCACAGACGGTGAAACTCTGGCTGATACATAAAGTCCAGCGCTCGCGCCTGCTGGTAATAAACGGCCACGTAATTATCGTCCGAGTCGTGGCTGTCCACAGCGCCGCCATGTACTTCGATAATCGGACTTGTCACAGCGGAGGAGTTGGGCGACCCGACAAAAAATGCGCGACCAGGGGCATTGTGGGTGTTGCCGACCTGAGGCGTCGCCGGAGTTGATAGCCGCTGCCGATGTTGTTGCAGCGGCTGGATGTACACATCGAGCATGCCACTTTGGAATATCGCATCCTTGATTTTGAGAATGGCCTTGCCCATTAGCATGCTCAACTCTGGCAGTGTCCGCTCCTGGCGTGACTGCGATAGATAACCCGATACCGTGCCGCGATGTAGTTCTTTGAAGAGAATTTCTGCCTCCAGGTGCGATGCATGTCGATATCGCTGCTTCACATCTTGAACATATTTCTCCTTGACCTGTAAAAACTCTTCATCGCTCAGCAGCAGATTTGCTTGCACTCTGCATAAGCTGTTAGTGCTAATGCATAGTCCATTTGTGCCTACTCATAGGATGACGAGATGACGCTGCACTTTGTGGCGCTGGAATCTTTGATGACGATCACGCCCGCGCGAGACAGATGCAGCCTGGCCAAGTGGGTCATCTAGCATGTCAGCATCCGGTGTACATTGGATATCACATACATAGCGGCTAGTGCCTTCGATTACAATGCGGCTGCTTGGCGTTCGTCCGTCGGCCAAGAAAAAATGCCTCCAGTTTGCGTCATTTATCACTTGTATGCGGCCGCTTGTGGGAATGAACACGTCGCTCTCCACTCGGAACGGCAAACTACTGCGAGCCTTTGCTGCTACGCCGGACGGATCTTGACTGGACATTACTGCGCCATCCACAGATAGTTTGGATCGTCGGAAATCTGCAATAGACAGTCGCTCGTCAACTAGTCGCAGCAGTTCTCGGTGATCCAGGCCGGTGGGGTCATGAGCCACTCCGGCCGCATCGGCAATCGCCACAATCTTCACGCTGCCGCCGTACTGTTGAACTAGTCCGCGGATAAGATTGCCGCATACATCTTCGTCTGGGCCACCCACCAACTTGACTGTGAACGCCAGCTGGCTGGGATCAATGCCACAGTGCCGCAGTGCCACGTCCAAAAACACAATAATCCCATCAGCAGTTACACCGTGCTCGGCATGGTTGATACCGGCATCTGGTTTTGAGGACATGAATGCACGACAGAATGGGTTCTTGCGAGCTTTGGCTCGCTGGTGGATCCAGCTAATCATTGCATCCGACATTTCTTCACCAGGACCGAGAAAAATTGCCTGTACAGGTTAACAAGTTAATAACAGCAGTACAAATACATACCTCATCTTCGCCGAGGTAGTCTGCAATCAGCCTGGGTCGATTGCCGCTGGCCGTAATTTCGGGTGAAGTCAAGTCTAGCAAGCCATCCACAGTGGCTTTCAACGCCGATTCCACGTCTGAAGATGCGGCATCCACTAATAAAAGAGCCTTAGCACCGCCTTCCGGAATATCCTTGTTCTTTAGTTGTTGCGCTCGGGCCATGGCGATACACTCGGACAGCACGGTGCGATGGGCGACTGAGAGTGCTTCTTGCGACTCTGGAACAATCAGACGGAATCCACCGCGGGCAATTTCGCGGAATCTGACATGGAATGCCACAAAGCCCCGGCCAGCCAGGAAAAATATGGCGTATGGCGTTTCATCGTTGGAGTTCGGTGCCACGGACGTTGTGGCAGCAGTACCGCTTGTTGCCATCACATGGTTGACGCTGCCAGAGCCGATACTTGCCGGCTGCAGCAGCAGATTTCGGTCTCTCAATAGGCTTGGATCCAGACGCAGTGTGAGCGATGCTCGCTGTGGGAGATAAAAGTTTGTTCGCAGCGTGCAGGCAATTATCGCTAGCATGAGCTGAAAGAATATCTTGCAGTCTTCAAGCTCAATCGTGCGGTCAATTTGGAGCTGAATCTGGTTCGTCAGGTCGTTAACTGCGGGATGGCGGGACGAGAGCGACGATTTCGCCAAGGGTGCGAACCTTAACATGTAAGTGCTTAAACAAGCAAGCAGCATCACTAACGTACTTTAGTTCCCAAAGTTGAGTAAAGGAGCGCACCAGCTCGGGGTACTTGTCGAGGAATTGCTCAATGTGATAGTGAGTGTATACTAGTGGCCGCATTTCTGCCGCCAAACAATGCACAAGTTTGCCAAGCGACTGAATGAGTTCCGTCTCCGCCAGTGTCCAATTCGATGTTACTTGACGCGCTTTGGTGAGCACATGCTCATCCAGGTGCGGCAGCCGCAAGATTTCAACGCATATTTTCCGCGCAATCACGGAATCTTTTTGAAGTGGTACGCCGTCGGACTGACGTAGAAAACATGTAAGTACAACATAATTCTCCCCCAGGTATCCGTCCACTCGACTCAGCGTCGCCTTGTCAATATCGACACCAGACCGACCCAAGTAGTGCACGATGCGATGGAAGATGAAGTCATGCGCTCCAGACTGTTCAGTCTTTGTAACGACGGTCAACCGCGCCAACCCTTTGTTCTCCGTGAAATGTTCCATCTCAAACACGCCACCACTCTCTGCCACTTCCAGGGCCGAGCCCTCCTTCTCCTCCGTCTCGAGTGAGGTGACAATAAAGTCTTGCTGGTGGCACTGTTGAAGCAATTCAAAGTGATGGCAAATCATCCTGGAACCGGAGCGCAATATATAGTGCTCGTCGCAGCCTCTGACAAACTCGGACCACGCAGATTCCACTGCTGGTGACCATTCGGTTGAGGAGAATTCGGGCAGACGCCGATACATTGCTGTCAATTCCTCGAATTTCTGCGCGTGCTGCTCCGAGTCGAGTGGGTTGAATTTGTGTGCTATTTTGATGGGATTTTCAAACTCAAACACATCTATAACCAGCGGGTCCGCGCCGATGGAAGTATATATGTTGGCTTCTTGAAGCCGTCGATCCTTGGGCAATGTGTACATGACCTCTGACAGCAAACCAACGTAATTCTGCGGCTTGATAATGGTGTACACGCTCAGCTCCTGGATAATGATTATTAACCGGCAATCGAACGCTTGAAAATTCTCAAACCTTGTTGTACAGCGAGATCTCCTCTGGCTGATTGGCCATTTTCAGTGCAATAAGTGCTCGTAGGTGGCTCATTCTGGTGGCCCCATCGATTTCTCTACGTAAATTTTCAGCATGTGTCACACACATGGACGGAATAGTACCGGAAGTAGGTTTCGGGCATTTGACGCAGCCAACGATCAATTACTTGCTTGGCTACTTTCTGATGCGCCTCGACAGTTTCGAGCAAGAGTGTCTGCGCTACAAACGGTTTCTGTGACGCTGAAGCGCTAGAAGTCGACAGCCGGCGATCTGTGCGCGGAGTGGCGCTTTTCAATCTTGACATGGACAGGGAATCTTCCGCATTGACCATACGAGTATCCATTACTAGTGCATGAGTGAGTAGTGCAGATACGCACGGCACTTTTAAATACCGTGTATCTTGAATACAGGGATGGCATTTTGCCGGTGCAAGGCGAGAGCCTCCTGGAAATCATCTTCTCCAAACAGATCGGCCGATAGTGGAGCGCAAGTCTGCCAAGGTCTGCCCGTCCGACAGCCGGCACCGCATCACCATCACTTGCGGTCCAGCGTCACCCGGCGACGAGGCCGTCTGTGGCATATGCAGCGTTGCCCGACATGGCAGAGACATTTTTTTCTGAACCAGCAAGACTTATTTCACACAGCGATAAGATACGAATTTGAATTAAGCCGACTTTAATGACTGTACAACCTTGCAGGCCTTTAGCTCCAACGGTAGAGCAATCGACTCCAGATCGATAGGTTAGTGGTTCGAATCCTCTAGGCCTCATTTTTACATCCTTTTTGCTTCTTCAACTAATGTCTGAAAACAGAGACTCGAGCTGAAAGGAACATCAGCTGCAATGTGTATGTATGAAAACAAATTATATTTGCCGCGTGGCAGCCTTATCCAGCCTGTTCATAACTGCTACACCGTGGCCGGTGCGAGGAACCCCCCTTGCATATATCGCATTCACACTCATCGCTTCATCGAGCCAGCGCAGCGCATTGAACAAGTGCTTGCCCATTAGTCCCTGGTACCAGTCTATACTTACCATGCTGACCAA